>JAWPHD010017767.1:0-43004 GCA_037043455.1 Cyrtodaria siliqua | reverse complement strand
ATTACTGACGGATAATACAATCACTAAAGAAACATGTCCGACTGAGATTCTGAGATACAGTTTAATATTAATCCTCACGAGGATGGAGAGCCGGAGGTTCTAGTCAAAGAGGAGTACAGTGATGCTCGAGAAATACAACAGGACCGCAACGCAAACTTTCCAGACCATGGGAACGACCTGGCGAAAGGACCACAAAGGGACGACGGAGCTGGACAAGGAAACCAACATCACCGGGACCAGGAGCCAATTCGCCGCCGCCAACAAATGATGAATTCTGATAATCCCGACAGAGAGGGCCCCTCCTATATCATCAACATCCACCAAATCGTTCATTTATAACGATAATGAATGAATGAATGGTGTTTTACGGCACGTCGACACATAAATAGGTCATATTGTGCGCAAAAACTGATGTTATAACTATAACATCAGATTAAAACCAGATGCCTACCCTGGCGATGGTGATTGGAAACAGTACTTTTCTTATTTTGAAGATTGCGCCGAGTTTGGTCAATGGACGAACAAGGAAATGGCACTGACTTTAGCTGCTAGTTTAAAGGTACAAGCACGGGTATTTTACGCTAGTCTACCCATACTGGAAAGGAGATCTTACAGAAAGCTCGTTTACAAACTCGATCAAATATTCGGAAGTTCTAGACAGCAAAGTCGATGGCTATCTAGACTTCAGACACGAACACGGCTACCCGGAGAACCAATAACGTCTTTTGGGGAAGAACTACGGCTTATGACACAGAAGGTATATCTCTCATTGGATACAAACGCACAAGAAATGCATGTCTTGCAGCAGTTTTACAAGGCTGTATCTCTTAAATGCGCTGCAGAATAATGGACAGGGATTGCGTGAATATAAGCCAGGTAGTAGATATGGTAGAAAGATATGAGGAACTTTTGGGCGAAGGACCAGAACGTAAGGTACGGATTGTAGAAACAAATACCCCTATTGTAATCAAAGTACTAACAGTACTGTACGGCCACAACAGGATATATCAACGGATTAGGAACATTGTGTATCAACGGATCCATTCACACAATGGTCTCTACCTCAGCACTTGAAATAAATGTTTGAAAAAAGTAGTACATATTTTAATAAGGATGAAATCATCACCTTGGCGCACTCCTGTTAAAATATGAAAGTGTGGTCTCAAAGTCACAAGCAGACCTAGGACAAACAGATAGGGTTAAGCATAAATAATACTGGCTCTGCTACTCCAATTCGAAAACCACCAAGACGACAACCCTATCTAGAGAAACCGGAAATTGATACTACGTTAGAAATAGGTGGAATAGAAGCGTCAGAATGTGCATGGGCGCCACCAGTAGTTTTGATGGGCGTCACACGTAGGTTTGGTTGCTAAAAAGATGGATCAACACGATTCTGTGTTGAATTTAGACGCCTTAATGAAGTAACAGTAAATGATGCCTATCCGTTGCCGAGAGTAGATGAATGTCTAGATGCACTTGCAGGAGCTAAATGGTTTAACTGTATGGACCTTAAATCTGGGTTGTGGCAAACGGATATGGACACACTGACAAGGAAACGACAGCATTTGCAACTAGCCACGGCTTGTATCAATTCAAAGTCATGCCTTTTGGATTGGTCAACGCACCCTCAACCTTTCAGAGGCTCATGGAGGACGTACTTTGAGGGATCCAGTGGATAGCGTCTCTGCTGTAAATGGACGATATAATAACACATGGGACTTCCGTTGACGAATACCTAGTACGTTTGGAGAACGTATTTAAAACTAATATTAATAACAGTTTGTGTGTACAGCTATTTGGTGCTGGCTGATTTTAAAATAAGCAACACATCTTCAATCATTAAACAGAGTTGATGAAACTTTAACTGAAGCATCTTCTAAAGAGTTTAAATAGATCTGTTCCAATGCTACTTATTCTCATAAACTACTGATCAGATTTCAATAATAAAAAACATCTACTGATATTAAACCCTTTCTTCTAATGTAAATTTACATCGCTAAAGACAGAGATTACCTTCACAGATGCTAATCTTTCAATCCAGTTGCTATTATAAATCGGTAAGTTGTCTTTTTTTACTATGCTAATTTACCAATTCTTCATATTCTAACCATAGGTAGCTGTATCAGTGTTGGGAACTAAGCACAAATATATAAAGTAGATCTACAATTTAAAATAAATAAATAACAAGTTATTTGTTGAAAACAAACTTTTTTGTTTTGAGTTTTTTTGTTTAAATTGTATTTGTTTGTTTAGTTCCCAACACTGATACACCTGTCTGTGATTCTAACCATGATATTCCTCACATTCTAATGATGAAACAACAATTTATTTAGTGATCGTTTCACATACTATTTCAGATGTCGATCATATTCATATTATAACACTAAACAACACAGATGCCAAAATTAAAAACATGTTCATTTTGTCTTATGATGACTAGTTTATCTAGTGTTTAAATCTTTCATGTTAAATGTGCTTTGATTGTTGACAATTACTAATAAAATAATACTAACATCTACACACTGTTCGTTTATTTTTTATCATATTCATTCCCCTTACATTTTTTTTATGTAACTGTACTGACCGGCTTGTGATATTTTGTATTATTGTTTTCTTGTATATATAAGGGTGAGAAAATACATCGACAAAATACCTTTAAAAATGCACTGGATCCCCGAGGGGATACGAAAATGTTGGAATAAATTAATAGATGGGGATAAAGACATTTATACAGTGCTACAGTTTATTTTATAAACTGTAGCACTGTATAAATGTTTTTATGCCCATCTGGATATATATATATATACTACTACTAAACATTTGCTAAGGATCACTTTTTTTGCTGTCTAAATGTTTTGCTGAAATAAATAGCATTATTTCTACTTTAATTGGAATTATTCAGGGCAGTGTATGGTTATGTGATCTCGTGACTTAATTCAAATTATGGAATTGTTGAAGTATCAATGAAATTAATATCGTTATTGTGAATTAATTTCTATTAAAATTATATGGAAGAATAAACGTGATCCTTAGCAAATTTGGAGTAGTATATATATATATATATATCTACCGCGTCGTCAGTAGGTTAAGAAACGGTGAACATATGTTGTAAAATATGGCTGTTGTTGGCGGGATAGCTACTTTAAGCAGAACACATTTTTATCACGGGGAATATAAACACAAAGTCTGGACTACTAGTATGTAATAGATAGAGTGTGGTCTCGAGTGTTTAAATCAACAGACGAGGTGAGTCTGGACTACTAGTATGTAATAGATAGAGTGTGGTATCGAGTGTTTAAATCAACAGACGAGGTGAGTCTGGACTACTAGTATGTAATAGATAGAGTATGATCTCGAGTGTTTAAATCAACAGACGAGGTGAGACCATACGCTGTTTGTTTTGTAGAATGTCCATTTCATCTGTCTGCCATACCGATATTTGGTAGTTAGAGTACAGTGATTCTAACAGGTGTTTAAATAACCAACGAGCTGAGACACACTCTGCCTGTTTTGTAGTAAGGTATTCTAAGTGGTCCTGTCCGTAAAACAGCAAACGACACATTTGGTTATGGTTGGCCTTACTGATAATGGAGTAAAACAATGTTATTGAATTACCTTAAAGTATGTCGTAACTTTCGTTTTATAATATTGGAAAATACACTGTCCTAAATAACGGTGTACACAATGTTTATCAATGTATTGTAGATACAATCTAGACGTAATTTAAACTAGCCTGCAACACAGCAGGCTTTTCGAATGGGGCTCGACTTGTAAGTGAGCCTACAGTACTGGTTCTACCCAGGAAAAGTGGGTGGTCTAGTGTGCCTCAGCAGCAAAAAAATAATAAAATCAACCGTCATATATAACTTTGCATGTGTTGAAAATGACGTAAAACACCATACAAACAAACAAACAAAAAGACAAAAGGAAGGATTTCCTATTCGTCAGCGAACACTCAGCAAAACTTCTATTATTTTTTGCAAATACAAATTTTCGTCAAACAACTTACTGGTAAAGCTAACAGTTTTGCTCAAGTTTTCGATGACGAAAAGCTTAATTGCTGCCTTTTTAATTAAAGGGTAATGATTTACTTTTTTTTTGTAGGAAATCCTTCCTTTTGTCTTATTTGAAAAGCCGGTATTGCACATATCTTAGCACATTGCCATCTATTGTACACTGGTATTTTGGACAGTGTAGTTTCCAATATTTTATAAGAGTATTTCATTATATTGGTAGTAATTTGAAAAATAAATAACAAACATCTATTGAGTAACGTTGGTTTCATTCAGTTTCTTACTGCGTAACCCTCTTACAGTAACGTTGCAACATATCATAGGTAATTGAACACTCCTTTTTACATTCACAGATAAATAACATCTTGAAATGGTAATTCGCCTCCACCAAAGAAAACAAACCCTTCAGCTCTTCAGCTTCGGAGATGTTTTTGCGCAGTAAACATTGAGGCATACGACGAGTCGGTCGACAAGGCACCTTATTTTTATGCTCTAACTTTGTGGGGTGGGGGAATATAGATTTGCACGTGTCCGTCCTCCCGTACGTCCGTCCGTACGTCCGTACGTCACCATAACTATTTAACCCACGGTCGCCAAACTTTACAGGAATGTTGACTAGCAAGTGAAGATGCACACCATGGTTTTCAGTTATGGCCCCTGATTAAGTCAAAATAGGGGCTGAAAACTTGTATCGCGGCTCGCTCCATTACTATTTAACCCATTTTCGCCAAGCTTAACAGGAATGTTGACCAACAAGCGAAGATTTTTATTTTGGACCAAGAATCACAGAGTTATGGCCCTTGACTTAGTCAAAATGGGGCGAGGGGGGTGGGGGGGGGGGGGCTGAATAATCACGGTTTATGTTCATTATCCAAATGCTATGGCATAGTGTCCTAAGTGGGGCGTGTCCCATCCGTGGCTTATTATTCTCTTCAGAGGAAATTCTATGTGTCAATCAACAACATGTTACACAAAAGCATACATATTTTTGGTTGCGGATAGTCACCGATAACTTGGTATAATATTGCAGAATATTAAAATCCATGCGTTATTCTGGGAATGTCAATTTGGAGGGTTGGTTCATTTAAATGATGCACAAGAGCGACACTTTAAAATAGTTACCGGTTGAATAACGTGTTAATAGATTTGGCACTACCGTCGGAGTTCTCAATTGAACCCTTACCAATATCGTTAGTGGTTTTGTTACAATGCAGCCATAAAGTACGAAGGAGGTATTGCTCTTTGATGCAGCCATAAAGTACGAAGGAGTTATGGCTCCTTGATGCAGCTATTAAGTATGAAGGAGTTATAGCTCTTTGATGCAGCCATTAAATACGAAGAAGTTATGGCTCTTTGATTTATCTTGTCCAACTTCTTCACAGTTTTCGACAGAATGTCGACAGATTGTCATGAAACCTTACATGCCAACATCTGTATATGATTTGATTTACAATCAGGTGAATCTAAATAGGACATGCGTTATTTTCGTTTCATTTTGCGTTATATTTATTTAACTCCTTCCATTTGTTTTTATGATATATAATACATGTATGTGAATTGTTTCTATCTGTTGCGGGTGGGATGGTAGTAGTAGTGGTGTGTGTGTGGGGTGCGGGTGCGATGAGGGGATGGTGGTGGCGTGGTGGCGTGGTTGTGTGTGTGGGGTGGGGGGGGGGGGGGGGGGGTAATTTTCGCTCGATATTAACACTTATTTCCAAATCGCAAGTGGTGAAACAAAAGTGAAGATGTACGTTTAGGCATAATAAATACTTCAATACACGGTTTAGTAGAAGGAAACACTGAATATAAATACTTTTTATTTTCACGGTTGGTGTGATGAAATTCTTTCGGAAGGCGCTATCCCTATAGCGGTCACCCTAGTTTGGACTTAGGAGCAGAATGTGACCGGTAAGAAAGAAAGTTCGGGAGTGCGCTTGATAACCAGTTTATTTCTCGAACACCAATCCTGAACATCAATGTATTGTAAGCCACATTGACTTGATATATTATTAATTATAACTGGCTCCTCCCTAGATTCACCCTGCATCTATTTAACGTGTATTCAAACTTATTGCCTATATACTAATAACACAAGTAAATATATATATAAAACCCGAACAGGAAAAGTAGCATTCAAGGACGACAGTCAACCACAAACACACACAGAAACAAGAACAAATTTAAAGATGATCTTTGTATGGTGTATAACCAGTACTGTACACCTATCGGTCTCACACCACAATTAATTTTCCCATAGGGTTACTGTACAGTCTTTTCCAACATCTGAGCTTCAAAGCAGGGCAGCAGACATTGTTGTTGGTTTAATATCTTCAGTATAGCCAAGACCAGTAATTTAAAACAATAAAATATATAAGTTAGCCAGGTTGGTTTTTTTTCTCGCTCATGTTTTGTGAACCCTATGGAAAATACAAAATTCATACACTATCTAGCTGAATATGTGGTGCTTCGGTCAAACAATTCTGAAATTTGAATGAAACCTCATATCAACATGGGATTTTCTGTATCATATGTCTTTTACACTGCAGATGTATGCTAAAGCAAAGAAAAAACTATTTTTCAAATTAAAAATTGCCTAAAATTGAGAAAAAATAGAATTATTTTCTGTTTTCCTTTTGTCTCTAGGTCCGTGAGCTTTCAGGGGAGATAATAGAGGTGTGAGACCTATCGCCATGTAATGAGTTTCAGAAAAAAACTCCTCAAGATAAAAATGGTGGGAAATGCTAAATTTTGGGGTAAAAGTTGCGTTTTTAAGAGAAAATCTCCGGAAACTGGAATAATTTTATAAATAATCATTTGAGCAAATTAGAATGTTCTAACAGTGCGGAAACGCTCTTCCAAATACATCTCCATGTAAATCACGGTTTTATAGATGGATATTGGGTTAATAATATGAGATTTTGGGGCAAAAACTTGGAAAAAATTAATAAAATCGTTGATTTCTGTAATACATTTGGTGTTGCTAGGCTATAAATTAAAAAAAATACTAAATGAGTTGTAAAAACTTAGTTTCTTACTGTTTTGCACAGTGAAAGGTACAGAGATGTGCCAGAAAAAAGTCCTTTAGCATACGACGATATAAATTACTTTAATTTTGGGTCTAAAAATACGTTTTTCATAAAAAAATCGCTGAAAAGAGGAATCATTTTGTAATAAGATGTTTGAACATAAACTTATCTAATGGAAGTGATAAAATGGTGCACAATTATATATACAAATGTTTCATTGTATCGTAAGTTAATGTGAAAGTGCACATTGTGAGCTTTTGAGGCAAAATGTTGAAAAAATTAATAAAATCGTTGATTTCTGTAATACAGTCGTAGTACAGGCCTTTAAGCTGAAGAAGTAGGGAAATTAATTATAAAATGATAATCTATAATGGTTTTCCTTAGAGCAAGATGCAAGGATGTGCCCCAAAAAAAGTCATCAGCATATACGGTTGAAAAATGCAAATATGTTCGGGTGGCAAAATGTTTTTTCATAAAAAAATGTTGTAAACAGGAATCATTGTTAAGATGTATTTGAATATACATAATCTACTTGTAGTGATATTATCCTATATATGGATATATCCAAATGTTTTATAGTATCAGAAATTTAGTTAGATGCTCAATGTTAAGGTCTGTAGCAAACAAAAGGTCCGTTGAATAAATGTCTAGTTACGACCATGGATCATGTTTACATCATTTGGAAATTTTATATATAAAATAATGAAGGAAAAACATGATGTAATTACATACATATGTATTTATAACCTTTTGATACACATATTGTATACACTTCATTGAATATGTGGTGAAAATAGTGTTCAAGCAATCATTACAACAGGGTTTATAATCATTTAAATAGCATAAATGGTAACTTATATTAAAATGGTGCAATATGTTTTATCTTTAGGTGTGATAATTACATTTTAATGAAAAAGATCACCGGAAATTGTACGTTCAAAGTAACTGTATGAAATTCAATTTTGAAATTTTACGCAATACTCATGTCGAAGTTGTAGGAGCTTTTGTTCACATCACCTAATATTATTGCTTGTTTATGTAAGAAAAGAGTGATCAAATAACTAAACATTTGATTTAAATGAATCTCAATTCCTATAGAGCTTACATTTTGGCACTGGATACATGAGATTCCATGCTTTCTACAAAAACCTGTTACACATTCAATGCTATACATGTACACTCTGATTACATTGTTTTAGTTATAACCTTTCATTAACATGCAATGCCCACACTTCCAAGAAGCAATTATTTGTTGAAAACACCAATGTATATATGTTATTTAAAAGATGATGATTGTGTGATGGAAGACTAGTGTGTTACCAGTGGGATAATCCATAGATTTAGCTAACTATCAGACATCGCTTGTACGAAAATGTTTGGTACAAACTTTGCACAACTGGTGTTTTCAGCTGTAGCACTTATATTACTACACTTGTAAAACATGCATATCCATCAATATTATTATTTTTCCAAAATTACTTTGTACGGTAATATAAACTTTGTGTTTTGGACTAAACGCCTCGCACTTTATAAAAAGCTATATACAAGCATGGTTACAAACAATAGGCCTCGCTAATACAAATACTCTGCCCCGCATGGGTTCGCTCCTTTGCGGAGGCATGTCTGATGGGAACCTTCACCTTTCATGGCATCTCCATCTGAAATTCCATTCCCAATAAAACCTAATATGAGTGTTAACCCCATTTCATTCAGAGTTACAAATACAAATAGCATATGTGACGTGCAAATTATTGATACACTCAATTACAGTTCTACTCAATTGAACATGGTATGTTTTACGCATAACAAAACAGTTCAAAGCATCACAGGGGTTAGGATATTTAATTATTCCAACATGCATCCTTTTATCCATTACAAATGGCACAGGGCTAGAAAAATGTGCAGTCAGACCGGGGCTCGAACCCGGGACCTTCGGACTACCGTTCCGATGCTCTACCGACTGAGCTAACCGGCCAGACATTGCAACATCAATCTACCTGTTAGATATCCATAAACCGTGACACACTCCCCCTACAGACTGAAATTCGTCCTCAAATTGCCGTGGGTACAGAGAATCATTTCTAATGTTTCTCGGAGTTTCCTCAGTCACGGGTCCATCGTTGGGCGCCAAATGTCACAGGGCTAGAAAAATATGCAGCCAGACCGGGGCTCGAACCCGGGACCTTCGGACTACCGTTCCGATGCTCTACCGACTGAGCTAACCGGCCAGACAATGCAACATCAATCTACCTGTTAGATATCCATAAACCATGACACAAAAAAAGTAAAAATATATTTTACCCTAGACACATGAAAATCTTCTAGTCCACTATCCCTATCAATTACAAAAATTATCAATGTTTGAGTATACTTTTCAACATGTCCGCAATGTGAGTATCTAATTCAATCTGGAAATAATGAAACTGGGCGAGTACATATATAAGGCAAAATTGCATAACTCCCAAAATATTGTTTATACTGCTCAAATGATTTTTGAAAATCGGTTCATGTATATTTTGCTTTTTTTTCAACCAAATCATAAGCCTCGTATGTGTGTGGACTTATTTCTGACACAGTAGTGCCCATGCGCAACCTTATAATGCGCCAAACTGATACTTTCTACACTTTTTTAGTTTATAACCAAGTACTTCGTGTATGAAAAGGTTGATTCTATGCAATTGTTAAGCAAGTCGTCAAAAATAATCACGGTTTGAGCATTCTTCTTAATTTCAAATACAATGAAAAACTTTGATATAATTATGTACATTGAATAGTGAAACATTTTGTGACATCATTGTATTTTTTGTTTAAGCTAAAACGATTTTGAAAACGATTCTGGTTTTCAGCGAATGTTGATGAAATTGCATTGTTTCACAAACAAAAAAGGCATTTCCATTCATCATACCCTTGGATACTGACACATCGTTGCTCATTGCTTTGTGAGAAACCGTTAGAAATGATCTCTTAGCATTCGCAACAGCTCGATAAATTCCATAGAATCATATTTCGAATTTATGTAGAAGGAATCCATACTGGCTATGTCATACACATATTGCGGCGCCTTAGACCCCAGTAGATTCCCTCCAAAAGCCATTAAAAGTCAAACCCAAAATTATCATCAGTTTTACAATGTCATTTGGCCGATAGATATATATATATATTTTATTTACATGGAATCGCTGATATAACTTTCATCTTTATTGTAGTAACAAACATGCAATGCAGATCTTACATTTTACAAGTGTGGCTAACGGCCATACTGTTTAGAATACAGCAACAGTGAACTATTTTCTGTCCCGTTGACTTCCGGATAACACAATGTTAAGATATTCATCGAAAGGTGTGATTCCAAATGTAGACCGAGTATTTTTTACAAAGGTCTCTTTTAGTTCATACATACTTCATTATTAAAGCCCAGTAACTTGATTGTATCACAAAAACATTGGTGTTTTTTCTCCATTTCTGTTCCACGTTTTGACCCTGACCTCACAATTTGAGCATCTTATTCACTTCTAAGTTCTGATATTATCAAACATATGTAATGTACGTTTTATACACCATGTTTTCACTTCAATTATATTTGTTGAAATACTTATTTGTGATTCTTTTTCAGTAATTTTTGATGAAGGACAATTGTTTTAATTTAATTAACGTCTTATCGATCTCCGATTCCGTGTTTCACATGAAGATGGGTTTGGAAGAAGGTTTCCTCACTTTAAAATGAATATAATATCCTGTATTTTCAAGTCAAAATAAAATACCATCCATTATTTTTCTTAAAAGCATTTGAAGCAAACAATTATGGGTGTAAATTTTGAATGAACACTATATGTATTAGATAGTTAAAAAACATGTTTATGAACTTTCTTATAGCAATAAATTTAATAATTTGACGTAAGAGCAAAATCGTCGTAAGATGTTCCATAAAACGGGCCACTGTACTACGAATGTATTACAGAAATCAACGATTTTATGCATTTTTTTCAACATTTTGCCCCAAAATCTCACAATTTGAACATTAACTTACGATACAATGAAAAATTTGAATATATAATTGTTCACCATTTTATCACTTCCATTAGATTAGTTTATGTTCAAACATCTTAGTACAAAATGACTCCTGTTTTCAGCAATTTCTTTTATCAAAAATCACATTTTTAGACCCAAAAATAAAGTAATTCAGATCGTCATATTCAAAACGACTTTTTTCTGGCACATCTCTGTACCTTTCTCTGTGCAAAACAGTAAGAAACTAATTGTTTATAGCTCATTTAGTATTTTTTTCATTTATAGCCTAGTAACACCAAATGGATTACAGAAATCAACGATTTTATTCATTTTTTCCGAGTTTTACCCCATAATCTCATAATATTAACCTCATATCCATCTATAAAAACTTGATTTACATAGAGATGCATTTGGAAGAGCGTTTCCGCATTATAAAATGATTCTTATTTGCTCAAATTATTTTTTATAAAATTATTCCAGTTTCCGGAGATTTTCTCTTAAAAACGCAACTTTTACACCAAAAATTTAGCATTTCCCATCATCTTTATCTTGAGGAGTTTTTTTCTGAAACTCATTACATGTCAGTGATTCTAAAAATCCTAAAATACTTTCTGTTGGAATTTGTTTGACCTTGACTCTTATTTGCGGCTATAATTACTGGCCTACAAGGATCTTACTAAGTTTTAAATCACGTCATCATAAAAGTCAGGTTGTGATAGTCCTTCTCGCAGAAGAGTTCTTAAATTACTTTTATATTTGGAAAGAAGATCAGGGTTACGATAGTAAAATTTTGCAAAGGTTTTACGAAGTTTATGGTAACTATAAGTTAAGACAAACAGACCCCATAAGAAGTTGCTCGGGGAACATCCCCATCTAAATGGGGATAAAAAACCATACCAAACTTAAAATCATCTCTCTTGTCATACATTTTGCTAATTATTTCACCATTTTCAATGGAGACATGGACATCTAGAAAGAAGCGTTATTATCAGAAATATTAGCTTTGTTAAATTGAAGTTCTTTAGGGTATATATTATTAACCATAGTAGAAAAGAAAGGGTTGTCAATGTTTAATATGTCACCCAGAGGTGTCGTTAAAGGCCTCAATAACATCTTCCTGGTATATGGTGAAAGACTCTTTCGTAGCAATATAAAAACAAATCTGCGACAAGTGGTGCACAGTTCGTACCCATAGGGATACCAACAATTTGTCTATAAACCGTCGTTCCATATCTGACGAAAATATTATCTAATAGGAAGATGAGTACTTCACAAACTTCTCGGCAAGTCCACATAGTGTAATTGTCTAAACTGCAGTTAGTAAAAATTGCTTTAATAATATTACAGGCCAAAAATGTAGTATTTTCAATAGCGAATGTATTTTGAATAAGAGTCATAAGCAATAGAACAGGGTTTCGATACAAAAATAATATGTTTTGCACAGTTAAAAAAGTGTTTAGTACTAGAAACGGTAGCCCTGTTGGAGTAGCTTCTTGGTTATACATAGATTACGAATGTTAAAGACACGTCTACAAGTTCCAGAAAAAAACGAATAAGTTGAGAAACACAGACCCCCATTATCCCCATTTAGATGGGATGTTCCCCGAACAACTTCTCATGGGTTCTATGTGTTTTTTCTAGAGCTTGCATTCGAGTGAGGACTTTAATATTCGTAATCTTTGTATATATAATACATGTATATGTGTATTATTTCTTATATTTTGTTGCGGGTGGGATGGTAGTAATGGTGGTGTGAGTGTGTGTGTGTGTGGGAGGGGGGGGGGGGGGGGGGGTGCTGGGAAGGGGTGGTGGTGGCGTGGTGGCCTGGTTGGAGGGGGGTAATTTTCCCTCGATATTAACACTTATTTCCAAATCGCAAGTGGTGAAACAAAGGTGAAGATGTACCTTTTAGATAATGAGGTGATTACACAATCTTCAATACACGGTTTAGTAGGAGGAAACACTTAAGATAAATACTTTTTATTTTCAGGGTTGGTGTGATGAAATTTTTTAAGAAGTTGGTTTCCCTATAGCGGTCACCCTAGTTTGGACTTTTGTGTTTTTGTGGTTGACTGTCGTCCTGCTGCTTTCCCTGTCCGATATTTTTTATCTTTCTTAGGAGCTGAATGTGACCGGTAAGAAAGAAAGTTTGCGAGTGCGCTTGATAACCAGTTTATGTCTCGAACACCAGTCTTTAAAGGTGAAATATGGCGTGTCTTTTGAGTATATATTCGGAAATATATATATATAATATACAATCTGTTCAAATCTTACACTTATTGGTTGTCCCGTTTTCTCACAGTAACCAATTTTATCTCATAGCGCACACGCTTCGAGTTTCGCCCTGGTAAGTGTCACGTGATCCTGTGACGTCATTGGTACCAAACGATTAGCCGTTTCGCATTGAGTTGTATAGTATTGTCTATGTAGGATTACATGTTATGGTACTTGTTAAAAATGCCGTGTGCTGTTGCTGGGTGAAAACGTTTGCATAAAGAAGGACAAGATAAAAACCTAAGTTTCGTTCGTTTCCCTAATCGAGATAATGATATATTAAGATCTGAAGTGTGGTTAGACCGTTACCGAAGAAAATCGCCCCACTCCTCGAGAAAGTGGGAACCTACGAAAGACGCGCGAGTTTGTAGCAAACATTTTGAGTTGACTTCGTGGGAAGTCCATCCTTTAATTTGGTTTCATTATCTTTGAATTTGGAGAACAAAAGGCCATGCATATTAAAATCAACAGCGGTACCAACGATATTTGACTATAAAAATGAGAAGTGCATTACCCCGCCGTCTCCAAGCAAGTTGTATTCGCCTATTCGACCGGCGTTGAGGAGGAAATTCATACATGAAGTAAGATTATGTAATTTATGTTCAATTATCTTAGCACCTCATCGGGTATACGTATGATAATTTGAAGAAAGGTGTATAGTCTTAGATCTTTATATACACCGTGAATGTTTAGCTGTTGAATTAGAAGCATGCGCCTTTACGCGAATCAATGAAGAGTTGACGGCGCTAATAATATGTAGCCGTCATTTTTTTAAAATATTGCTAAGAACGTTCAGCATATAAATTTAAATGAATACGGTGAAATAAACACTGTGTCTTTGTTCCCAAATTTTAATTTTAATAATTTTAAATTATAAACCCCTTCTGCCACAGTGTTATAAATATATATTATCAACATATATAGGTATATGGATTTGAAAAAAAAAAAAGTGTTTGATGGATATCTATTACAAGGCAGAAAATTAATAATATTACTAGCTTTTATATTAATTCAGTAATGTTTTATGGCAAAACAACAACAATAACGCCTCTTAGTTCGTGCAATAAGTAAAACAAGTATAATAGAATAATATACTTTATATTAGGGTAATTGCATATGTTTGGTCTGTTTTCGATCTGTATATCAGGAGTTAGTATACATGAGTAAGTATACTTACTAACTGTCTATAACATTTGGCTATATTATTTAAATCATAGTATTTTTCTGTCTTTGTGCGCGACAATTAGAGCTCGTATATCATGTGATATATCCGTCTTGTGCAATACGCGTCTGCCCTCGGCGGTATTACACCGCTCAAGTAATTGCAATAAACAGGAAATATATCATAAAACTAGGTTTCCCTAAATGGTGCGTGCTTTTGTGATATACCGACGTATGTTCCCTAATTAGGCTGTACTTCAATAGTGCACCGCAGTATTTGATTACTCTGTATTGATATTTGGGGGCAGTGGAGACTGGAGCTAGAGCGTGTCATATTACAAACACCGCTCCTAGAGTGTTTGGTGTTAATGGCGACTTATGGCAAATATATAATACTATAGAAATTATATGCTGTTTCATTTATTATTGTTTTCATTAATTTTTTATCAATTATGGATAATATCTAATAAATATATTTGTTCCATGTCTACTTATCGGCAAAAAAAATCTGACGCTCGTATTTAGACCAGGTCCATTCATTCGGAATATACTACATTTCGCGGTTATTGTGTATGTACCAAGATATTGCAGTGTTGCGGGAAACTTACTGTCAGATTTCGATGAAAACAATGTTTACGTTGTTTTTTGTTTGTTGTTGCTGTCAGTGTAAAAAGACACTATTTTGTTAGATTAGTGAATAGTGTAATGAACCGCTGAACGTAACGAATGACATGACACGATAGTCTTTACAAGCTCTCCATTTGCACCGCGTTCGACTTCATCATCAGTTGATGAATCCGATGTATTTTCGTCCTCAGACACGTATTCTGGCTCAAAATCGTAAGGTTGCACATTGTGTAACCGTCTTATCACGGGCATTTCCTCTGACTCGGTATCATGATCGCTTAATTCCCGCATTTTCACACAAGGTATACTGTTTTGCGTTCAGTCCCAATGTAAACAAAAAATAGTTTGTTCCCAATGACGTCACTTCCGGTAATTCGCGCAAGAGTTTTTCCCCTTAGATTTTTTTCGATATTTTAGCAATGCCTGTTCGCCTGTTCGATTTTTATCTTTAAAAACATATTTTTACTGAACATACATCAATGGCATAGTAATAATCGTATTTATAATGATATTTAATACTTAAAAACATATCAAAAGCGGATTTGTTGATTTAGGACCAATTTCTGCTTTAACAGAAATATATTGTAAGCCACATTGACTTGATAAATTATTAATTATAACTGGCTCCTGCCTAGATTCCCCCGGCATCTATTTAACATTTATTCAAACTTATTGCCTGTATACTAATAACACAAGCAAATATATATATATAAAACCCGAACAGGAAAAGTAGCATTCAAGGACGACAGTCAACCACAAACACACACAGAAACAAAGAACAAATTTAAAGATGATGTTTGTATGGTGCTTTTATGTCATTTTCAACACATGTGATCAACTTCTTCGTTTTTCTAGAGCTTGTACTCGAGTTGAGGACTTTAATATTCGTAATCTTTGTATAACTAAAAAGTTACTCAATCAGGTTTACCGTTCCAATAAACTTCGTAAAACCTTCGCAAAATGTTATTATCGTAACCCTGTTCTTCTTTCCAAATATAATAGTAATTTAAGGACTCTTCTGCGACAAGGACTATCACAACCTGACTTCTATGGTGATGTGATTTATAAACTTCGTAAGATTCTAGGTCATGATCACTTTCATACTATCTTTGTTAAACTTGTTAAAAAGTTTATCAAAAGAGGTTATGACCCTATCATTTTGCAACGTACTGCATGCTTGGTGGTGGACCCTTTTACAGTTCGCCACTATGCTTTCCTCTTTAATTGTACGAAGACCGGACAGGCTGTGGACCCTATGATGACGCCTACCTAAAGCCCATTGGGACGGTGGCGTTTGATGTTTGTCCATGATCTTTCTTGTCGTGCCCTTAATGGTTTATTCTCCTACTGCTCTGGCTTCTGCAAAGTCATTGAGTACCTTCATTGTGGCTTTCTAGGCTATTGTTTTTTTGTATTGTATTTACACGAGCATATTTGTGTTTTACTAATATTGCCTATTGATGCTGCCTTGTTGGTTAGATATTAGATCATGGCGGGGATTTCTTTATTTACACTGTCCTGTTTTAATGGGATGACAGTAGGGTAAGTGTGAGGTTTGGTGCACCCTAGAACCGGTTTAAACCCACAGTGGCCTACTTTGCCACTGACCGTTCCAAGGCGGTAGCCCTATTGTCAACCCTTTTTGTGTTTGTGATGTCGTTTGCATTTATTATTGCTTTTGCCTTCTTGTTTGTCTGTTTGCGTGTTTGTTTCTGTGTTTTGTGGTAAACTGTCCTCCTTGAATGCTACTTTCCTTGTCCGATCTTTTTATATTTCTTAAAATCATCTCTCTTGTCATATATTTTGCTAATTATTTCACCATTTTCAATGGAGAGATGGAAATCAAGAAAAGAAGCGTTATTATCAGAAATATAAGCTTTGTTAAACTGAAGTTCTTTAGGGTATATATTATTAACCATAGCAGAAAAGAATTGTTGTCAATGTTTAATATGTCACCCAGATGCCGAGAGGTGTCGTTAAAGGCGCCAATAACATTTTCCTGGATATCCGGTGAAAGACTCAACATGAAATCGCTTTTGTAGCAATATAAAAAAATCTGCGACAAGTGGTGCACAGTTCGTACCCATAGGGATACCAACAATTTGTCTATAAACGGTCGTTCCATATCTGACGAAAATATTATCTAATAGGAAGATGAGTACTTCACAAACTTTTCGGAAAGTCAACATAGTGTAATTGTCTAAAATGCCGTTAGTAAAAAACGCGTTAATATTATTTCAGGCCAAAAATGTAGTATTCTCCGTAGCGAATGTTTTTTGAATAAGAGCAATAAGCAAAAGAACAGGGTTTCGATACACCAATAATATGTTTCGCACAGTTAAAAAAGTTGTTAGTACTAATAACCGTAGCCCTGTTGGAGTAGCTTCTTGGTTATACACAGATTACGAATATTAAAGACTCGTCTACAAGCTCCAAAAAAAAACACGAATAAGTTGAAAAACAAAGACCCCATAAGAAGTTACTCGCGGAACATTTCCATCTAAGTGGCGGATAATTAACAATATTAAATTTATAATCAGCTGTTTTGTCTGTCATAGATTTTGCTAATTATTTCTACATTGCAATAGAGAGAGAAAGATGTAAATCGAGAAAGGAAGCGACAGTCTCAGAAATGTTATCTTCGTTGAGTTGAAGTTCTTTAGGCCATAGTGGAAAAGAAAAAGTTGTCAATGTTCAAGATGTCATCCGGGTACCAGATGTGTCATTAAAGGCTTCAATTACACATGCCTGAGTATCTGGTGGAAGACTCAACATGAAATATCTTTCATTGCAATACAAAAACAAATCTGCGACAAAAGGTGCAGACTTCGTATACAGTATTTGCATTAGCTAAACACATAATAACGACGGACCTAATACAATTAAAAAATAGTCAATATCAGATAATGGAGCCAATAAACCACGAATTGTGCACGAAGTTGTACATTGTGACTATATAGACATACTACGTGAACTTTTGAACGAGTACGCAGATATAGCGCATATACCAATTACTGATTATTTCTGCATTGCCTAAGATAATCCTGCAATCTATCGTTTTGTCCTACCTTGCCGGTGTAACATAAATTGTTGTAACACACTCTCGGATTTTGACTCCCTGCTCATTTTCCTATCTAGTGGAATGACTTCCCGGTCATTTTCAGCTGTAAAAATTGATACCCCGGTCATAATTTACTTTGAAAAAATTGACACCACTAGTGTGATAAAGTGACCCTATCTCTCAAAATATGCTCCCCGCCATTAAATAATGACTCCCATCAAAATGTGTTTACTTAAGAATGAGATACTGTGATGAAACTAGGTAAATAGCGAAAGTAGAGAGGAAGGTTGGGATTGCACATGGTGTCCCTGTGGTCAAGGTCAATGTCGCTGTTACTAAGAAATAAGAAATACGAGCATGTTGATCTCCGACAGAGTAAATAAAGATATCCCCGCCAGGTTATAATCTCTAACAACAAGGCAGCATTAATATGCAATCTAGTAAAACACATAACTGATATTGTATATATAATATAAAAAAAGCCGAGAAAGTCACAAATTAAGTACTCAGTGATTTTGCAGAAGCCAGATCAACAAGATAATAAACCGTTAAGAGTACGACAAGACAAGATTAAAGACAAACATCAAACGCCACCGTCCTATAAGGATTTAGGTAGACGTCACCATAGGGTCCACACAATGTCCGGTAATCGCACAATCAAAGAGGAAAGCATAGTGGCGAACTGTAAATGTGTCCACCACTAAACATGCAGTGTGTTGCAAAGTGATAGGGTCATTTATTCCGTTGTTGTTTTAATTTAGTTAAAATATATCAGTCAGGTCATAGTTTTAAAAACTCTTTTATATTATTACAGCCTGTAATAATATTAAAGCGTTTTTACTAACGGCAGTTTATACAATTACGCTATGTGGACTTGCCAAGAAGTTTGTGAAGTACTCATCTTCCTACTAGATAATATTTTCGCTCCGGCCGTTTGTGGACACATTCTTTTTTTTTTTCTTTTTTTTTCAGCCATCTTAATTAAAGCTACAGACCCTCTATATAAACTGGTAATAACTCATGAATATGAAAGAGTCACGTGTGAAATAGTTTCAAATCGACGAACACCCCAGAAGGCGGTATATAAGGCAGAAATCGATGCGTAAAATATCACATTTTTATTTAGCCTTCGTAAAGGTAACATCGATAAATATACGGGTTCAGAATATATGTGATAAAAAAAGTACTTGCCCGGAACGGGATTTGAACCACAGCCGTTGCGCTTTTAAGTTTCGAAGGCCGTACATTTAACCACTAGACCAAGGCTATTTATTAGTTTGTTCTAGCATTATTAACACTAAATAGGCATTACGTAATAACTAGCACGCAAACAAACTCATCATGCGCTAAATAACAAGTCGATATATGGTTGTTTTGAGGCGGAATATTGGTTTCATATTGATAACATATAGTATTACACCAGGCAATGCTAATTTACACGTCCGATAAGATGGTCTATATATTTATGGATTCACCTTGATTTGCGTTCAAATATATGTTAAGTTATTTTGCCTCATAATAAATTGTAGTTTGTATGCCATTTTCTCACGCAGCGTTATAGCTCAGTGATAGAGCAACTGACTTGAAATCAGAAGGCCGTGTGTTCGAGTCCCGAAAGAGGCAAATCATTTTTTTCTTCTGTAAATCATAATGTTACCTGTGTACAGGTACGATGTGCAGTGGTCGATGTCTATACAATAAATGATGTCCTACGTTGTATTTGCTCGCTTAAATACCCGATATCGACATGAGCTGGTGAACATGAAGTTACAAATAAAGACACGCCTACAAAAAAGAAATCGACTTATATAGAGGGTCTGTAGCTTTAAGATGACCCGTTTAATCTCCCCGTTACATGGTGAGACAAGGGTCGGGAAGGACCATCCCTTGCCACACCTTACAAAATATATACAAGCATATTATAGAACATTTGAAAATTACTGTATGTTTGCTTTATAATAAAATAATGAGATTTGCAATAGGGAAGTTATTTTTAGTCCAAAGAAAAAAAAATGAAGTGAAAATGTAATACTTTTAAAAACTACCTGTGTGGTCCATGTCTTGAATTTTCTGATTTAATCGATGTACAAAATGAAAAACAAAGCCAGTTCTTGGTTCAGTGGAGGTGAGTATTTTTAATTTGATACTATTATGTACCTAGTTAAATATTTGTTTTAGCATCTCCCAATCTTAATTAAATTTTTCCACATTTTTGTTTTTGATTGCAATATGTTTATGTGTGTTATGAGAGCATTTAAGTACGTTTTTAAGTGCCTGTATGGATAATGGTGTCTTTTGTCGTTTTGAGCAAAAAAATATAATATTTGATTTCTAGCAATATTTGCAACTCAGTCTTTGTTAAGCATTTTCCAATGTTGAATATAAAAAGTTCTTCTGTAAATGGCAGTATTATTTTTTTTGATACAAGTAGTCTTTGTAGTTGTTGAAGGAAAGTTTGTGTTGTGGGACAGGTCCAAAGCATGTTAGTAATGGTCTCTTCTTCGTTACAAGAATAACATAAGGGGGTATCTTTTATTTTTATTTTGTGTAAGTAAAGATTAGTTGGAAGTAATCTGTGATTTATTCTAATCTGAAACCATTGCAACGTTGTGCTCATTGTACTTTTGAATGGCGAAGCATATATATATGTCCATGTTTCTTCCTCTATGTCATAACTAAGTTCCCATTTTAATTTTGAAGTTGGTTTATCGCTGTTTTTATTTAGAATATTGTAAAATATTTTGCAACCTTTTCTGTTTTGGATAAATGGGGTGATGTTTGATGGTATATTTGGAAGTGGCATTTTACTTGAAACTGTTGTTTTCAATATCTTCTTTTGAAAGGATTTAATAACTGATATTAAGCCACTGTATTGCAAGAAATCTGTTTTTAAACCATACATGTCTTCGAATTCACTTATGGAATATAGTTCTCCATTATCTTTAAATAGGTCTTTTATTAGGTAAATATTTTTATCAAACCAATTTTTATAATATACTGGCTTACTGTCAATTAAAATACTGTTATTGTAAAAAATAGGACTTAATAAAAATGTATCTACAGATTCAATTTTATTACTGTTAATGACTGCGGCAATAGCAGATAAAACATCAATCCAAAATTTATTATTAGTTTTATTCATTATTGTTTCACAATAGCATTTGCCTAAAACTTTCAACTGCATGTTTCCATTTACCTTCACTCACAATTAATCTTCTTATCCACGTGGATTTTAAACTGAAGATAAAAGCCTTTAAGTTTATCATGTTGAGACCTCCCTCTGAATATTGCTTTACTATAACTGTGTTTTTTTATTTTTGCTGGACCTTCCCAAAGAAATTCGTACATTATGCCATTAATTTTTGCTATAATGGATTCTGTAGGATTTGGAAGAGATATAAAAAGATGGTTTAATATTGGTACGAGTAGTGATTTGATAACAGTTATTTTCCCTAATGGAGTTAAATATCTTCTTTTCCATATCTTAATCAAATTTTGAATCTTTGTTATTTTCTCATAATACATTATGTCTAACATTTTATGTAGATCAACATTGAAATTTATACCTAATAATTTAAATTGTGTTTCCCCCCAAGTTAATTTCCACTTAGTTTTAATTGTGTCTTGGCTATATTTTTTTCTGCCTATCCATATTATTTGTGTTTTATCAAAGTTAACATTTAAACCAGAGTATTTTGCATATTTCGATAATTCTGATAAACTTTCTCTAAGTGAAGATGGAGATCCGTCTAGAACCATAGATGTTTCATCTGCGTATTGTGACAGTTTAACTTCTGTACCATTAACATTGATTCCCTTAATATTGTTGTTACTTCTTATTTTAATAGCAAGGATTTCTGCACATAGGATAAAAATGTACGGTGATAATGGATCACCTTGACGACAGCCCCACCCAATATTAAAAAATTCTGATAGATTACCGCCTTGATTAACTGTTAATTTGGCATTTTTATAGAATAATTTTATCCATGAAATAATACACTTTCCAAATCCAAAAAACTTCAACACATTGTAAACAAATGCCCATGAAAATGAATCAAACGCTTTTTCGAAATCCACTAGAAGAACAAGTCCATTTAGATTTTTTTCTTCTGCATATTGCATAATATCATATATAAATCTTGTGTTTTCACCAAAATATCTACCTGCAATAAAACCAGATTGATCCCTATGAATTAATTTGTCAAGTGTAGATTTAAATCTATTGGCTATGGCACCCGAAGCAATTTTGTATACACAATTAAGAAGTGAAATTGGTCTGTAATTTTTAATGTTAAGCCTGAATTTATTTTCTTTGGGTATAACAGTAATTATACCCTCGTTTTGGGTTATAGATAATTCCCCTATATTGAACCCGCAATTAAGCGACCGGACAAAAAAATGACCAATCTGCTTCCAAAATGCTTTAAAAAAATCGGCTCCAAAACCGTCGCTCCCTGGACTTCGATTATTAGACATTGCTCTTAGCGTCGTGGCTAATTCTTCGTATGTTAAGAGACCTTCTATTGAGTTGGATTCAACTGTAGTAAGTTTAGCTATATTTACTCCCGACAGCTCATGTTCTAAGTCTATATCTTCCAGTAACTCATCTTTATTGGAGTATACATCTTTATAAAAATTCTTAGCTTCTTGTAAAATTTCAAATTGATCTATTATTATGTCTCCATTTTGTTTTTCTAGTTTTGGAATTAGTTTAGATGCAAAGTTATGTTTTTCTAGGTTACAAAAAAACTTCGAAGGTTTTTCACCATCTTCTACTAGTTTTGCTCGTGATCGTATCAAATACCGTTGCATTTTATCTTTTCTTAAGTTTTGTAGTTCTTGTTTTAGTATTTCCATAGATTGGATTTTGTCGGATGATAGATCGTGTTCTAGAACTTCAATGAGATTTATTAATTCTTTTTCTCGATTTTCTTTTGTTCTCTTTTTGTAGCTTGAATATGATATAGATTTACCCCTTAATTCCATTAGCAGTGTTTCTAAAAATAATTAATCATCAATCACAAATTGTATTTCATTATTTGGTATGTTATTTATGTTATCATTGTTGTTAATCCGCTATTTACAATAGTCAGCAATTACCAAATAACTGTTAACAGTTACTTTACCTGAGCATGTAAATCCGTTCTTAGGAATTTCACACACTTTTATGTCTAATTTATCTCACTAGTGTGTAAACTGATTCTTTTGTTTGGTAGTCCAAATCAGTTTTCTTCAAATAACTCCAAAATCTGTAGATATTTTCAATAAATCCTTTCTACATTGTTTAGAGTGTAACTTTATGATTCAGTTTCAAGTAATTTTTATGCTGTTTTTATCACTATTTAATTAAATATTGCCAAAAATAAGAGAGCAGTGAATTAACCAAACATCACTGTTTTGTGCCCTAAATATATTGCCAAGAAGTTTGTGAAGCACTCATCTTCTTATTAGATAATATTTTCGCTCCGGCCGTTTGTGGACACATTCTTGGTATCTCTATGGATACGAACGGTGCACCCCTTGTCGCAGATTTGTTTTTATATTGCTACGAAAGAGATTTCATGTTGAGTCTTTCACCAGATACCCAGGAAGATGTTATTGAGGCCTTTAATGTCATCTCTCGGTATCTGGATGACATATTAAACATTGACAACCCTTTTTTTCTACTATGGTTAATAATACATACCCTAAAGAACTTCAACTTAACAAAGCTAATATTTCTTGTACTAACGCTTCTTTTCTTGAATTTCATCTCTCCATTGAAAATGGTGAAATAATTTGCAAAATATATGACAAGAGAGATGATTTTAATTTTGATATTGTTAATTATCCCCATTTAGATGGGGGTGTTCCCCGAGCAACTTCTCATGGGGTCTATGTGTCATAAAATAATCACGAGTAGAGCGTAATGTAATTATTGTAATTTATCATTAATTGTAAAGCAATATTAATTTGATAATGTTGTATAATAGGTACATTAATTAATGTTGGGTTATAACTCAGTGATTGTAATACACGATTGAATTGATAACATTGTACATTAGGTGCATTAGTTAATCATGAGATGAGTGACTAGTATAAATGTTCGACGCGTATACATGGCGTTGTAGAATATACATCCATTGCTACTCATCATAATTAGAGAGTGGCTTGTATATATTTGTTAGATAATGATGTGTTGGTGTAATGATAATTATATAAGATTAGTGTATTTATGAACCGACATCTAAAACGTATGTATTATTACAGCCTAACCCGTCCGGTGCAGATAAACCGGACCATCGGGGGTGGTCCGACCAACGTTGACGTTTCAAAATGTCTCTTGTAATTAGGAATTCCTCACGGGTGTATGTCTCACACCCAGTGTTTTACGTGTGCCCCTGTTTTGTGAATTTATTTGGTTATGCATTCTGCACCCTTAGGTTTATATTTAATATTTATCGAGCCAATGTAAGCCAATTAACAGACAATGCAAGTATATTTATGTCTGTCTATACGCACTGTATATAGGTTAACGATTTTACCAGGAAAACAATATCATGCTGCAAAGAACGTCTCCTGAATGTTTAATTGACCAACTTGAATTAATCCCAGAATTGTCATAAGCTTAAGCACACTATAGTTTAACGTGATCTATTACGGCAGTAAGACAAGAACTTAAAAGTTTCACTACTTTTTACTACAATGTTAAATTGTTAAAGCTGACGACTGCCATACAACCATCATTGTAATACTCAAATGTTTTTCATTGATGCTAATATGAGTATTGACATTAAAGTTTCCATTGTGATTTATTGAAATGCATTAACATGTATTACATCGACTGTAACATGAAAATTTACACCAGGCTGTTTCGTGGATATGCATACAACATAGTTTTACCGTTGATATTCTCAATTCTTCATTGTGATGTTAGTGGGTGGGGTAATTCAATTTGCAATTTTCAAAATTTTTATTAACATTCATTACAAATTGGATCAAGAACAGGTGTATTAATTGACCAAAACATTAGTACCATAGGTTTTATAAGGGTTATTGCACTAACTTTTACTGCCTCTTCGAAAGGTCGTATGTATAATAAATAATTCATTTACACTTACGATTTTACGAAAAGCGCAGAATTTCAAACCATACAAATCATATTCACTGTTATTCATTCAGATCTTTGGAGATCTCTGAGCCCAATATTTATATATAGATATCGGTGGTAAATTTTCAATTATTTATTTTCTTATTTCAATTTCGAATAGATGGTTCCATTACTCCAGCCTTTAAAGGCATATGTATATTATCTTTTTATATTTATGGTTCAGCGATTTCCAAATGTCTACCCTTTTTTTGTTGGGTGAGTTCGATTGCAATATATTTTTAGGCTAACCGAACCAGTATTTAAGCGAATTAATGACTTTATATATATGTCTAGACTTTGTGTGTGTATTCGCCGTTAAAAAACCTGTTCCGCTATAAATAAAATATGGCGTTTAGTAATAAAACACAATCAAAATGGAATTGCACGACGGTCGATCCGTACTGACACTCTACAAACACGGCGCCTTATTTACAAGGAAATTAATTTTGTACAGCTGTATGTGCTATCCTAAGTTACATTTTAGGGTTAATTTATTGCCCGATTTGATTCAAAATTTATAAAAATGGTCCTATAAAAAATCACAGCACCCAACACTATAGCGCCGTAAATCCGCACTGTACCACAAACAACAGCAAATTAACTATACAGTTTGTTTTTGAAAATCAGCTACAGTCACAATGCTGTATCATCACAAATATATATATATATATTTCTTTATTAAAGTCTCATCATGGTTTACAATAAATACAAGCATAAATAAAACATCGTAAACATTATACGATAGCCATGCCATTCTAATTAGATTTATAAGAGACTATAGTTATAAAACCATCAACATATTTTCAAAGTAGTTAATAACATCAAACGATATTAGCATATACATTACACATTAAGACTATGTAAATGATGCTAATCTATCTATAAAATATGTACTAAGAATGAGTATTGTAAGATTTGACAAAATAAACAAAGCACTATTGCGCATTAGTTAAAACAAAATTAAAAAATCATTTATCCCCTTTGATCAGATCAAAAAGGAACTGATTAGCATCATTTTCATAGAAGAAAATAAAACAGAATCACAATATGATAAAAACAATTGACATTATTTACATATATAAAATTGACATTGTTTGACATATTTAAGAAGGAAAAAAGACTAGCGATACAAAAAGCTAGATCGACGTAGAAGAATTAAGTAGCAGGATTTGGCACATACACGAATTAAGTCTGCATTTGTGAATAAATATACTAGTTTTTGTTCATCTGTAGAGTTATTGAAATTGGGATTTAGGCTTATTGCTTTATCATATAAATAAGCTCTGATATCATTATATAAAGGACAGGTTATCATAACATGTAACTCATCTTCCACCTGAACATTACAAAATGGGCAAACTCTTTCACTAATCTGAAGTCTTTCATATCTTCCAGTCTCTAGTCTAATTGGTGCTACGCCACATCGGAATCTAGAATAAGCCGACCTATGATTTCTTGGTAGTATTAGTTTACAGTACATTTCTGTTTCAAATGTAGTTTTAAATAACTTATAAGTACGTAATTTATTGCCACCAATATTACTACTACCACGTTCCGAGTTAATATTTACATTCCAGTTTATTATAAACTGATTTAAAGATGCACTCTTAACATCATCTAAAAATTTACGTTTAACAATAGGGTTAATTACACTCGGAACGTTATTAAACTCAATTTTTGAAAAATTATTTAAAACTTTGTAACACCAATTTTTACATCTAGAACCTTTACTATTAAAACAATAATTGAATATTCGTGTATTGAAACACATATTCGGCATATGACTCAATCGTACCCAGTAATTTGATACCGCAAGTATTTGTCTGACACAAATCGGTTGCCATGCCATGTCTCCTGCCATTGCAGCTGATGGTGTGTTTCTTGTCGTACCCAAAAATACTCGCATTGCTCTATGTTGTACGGCTTCAATACAAGAGTAGGTTTGAGTACCCCATATTGCTGCACCATAAGCTACAATAGACCAAACCAGCGAATCAAATAGTTTAGTATAAACTTTATAAGGCATCCCACCAACTGTTTTATATTTTGAAATTAACAGTCCTAACGCGCGACTAGCTGACTGTGCAACAAATGAAGCTGTTACATTATAATTGAGATTTTCGTCTAAAAAAGGCCTAAATATACATATTTATTTTTTATAATTATATCAGATCCGCCACATTTAAATTCAAAAAGCGTCTGTGGTTTTGATCTTGGTCTAAAATGCACAACATTAGTTTTATTTATATTGACTGACATAAAATTGGTTTCACACCAATCATCTAGTGTATTTAACAATAGCTGTAGATCTGTTTCATTTTCGGCCAGCAGTACAATATCATCCGCATACATGATAACACATACTTTTTCCCCATCACCAATATCTACTCCTAGACCTAACGACTTCAATTTTAATGCTAAATCGTTAATAAAGCAATTAAAAAGCAATGGGGATAAACAACAACCTTGTCTTAATCCCGTTGTAACATTAAACCATTCTGTATTTAAGCCATTTATACGCACACAGGATGAAACAGATGCATATAAAGACATAATTGCATTCAACATTTTACCAATTATCCCTAAGTCATAAAGTTTATTCCACAACAGATTTCTATTTACAGTGTCATATGCTTTTTTGAAATCGACAAATGCAGTAAAAGTTGGAAGTTTCTTTTTTGTTCTGGTTTCAATAATATTAGTTAATGACGATAGATGATCCGTAGTACTTTTACTTTTTCTAAACCCATTTTGTTCATCTGTTATTATATTGTTTGCTTCTGTCCAGGTAGACAATCTTTGATTTAACATATAACAATACAATTTATACATAATTGGAGCAAGTGTAATGCCTCTGTAAGACATAGGATCACGTGGATCATTAGTTGACGATTTAGGAATGGGATTAACAATACCTTTTCCCCATTCAGTAGGAATAATACCAGTATTATAATAAACATTAAAAAGAACATGTAAAATGGAAACAGATGTATCATTACGAAATAGTTCAGCTGGTATTTCATCAATACCGCTTGCTTTATTCTTTTTGGAATTAAAAATTGCTTTTTGTATCTCAGCTATAGTAATTTCATTTTCAAATTCTGGAATAGATTCATTATTTGTTACATGTTCATTATCGAAACTAATAGGAACACTTTGATCCGCTTGCTTTATTCTTTTTGGAATTAAAAATTGCTTTTTGTATCTCAGCTATAGTAATTTCATTTTCAAATTCTGGAATAGATTCATTATTTGTTACATGTTCATTATCGAAACTAATAGGAACACTTTGATTAGCTGAAAAAAATTTGAAAAACTGTTTTTCCACTTTAATAATATAGATTCGCTATCTGAGAAAATATTTCCATTATCATCTGTTACTTCCATTGGAATTTTCTTTTTCTTTTGAAAGCATACACCTATTTTTCCGATAGACTTCCAAAAATTACACGAATTACTATCGATATCAGATATCAAATCATTTTGCAACTTAAACCAATACAATCTTTTATTTCTTTGAACATTCCTATTAAAGGCCTTTCTAACTTTTTATAAAATAAATTCTATTAACCTTTTTCTGATAAACATTGTTACATTTGATAAACAATTGTTCAGCATTACATACTTTATTCCAAAGAGTGGTTAAATTATCATCCCACCAGGGCTTACCAATTTTTCTTCTTTTGTTAGATGAAGCACTATTTAAATTAATTGGCCGTTTATGTAGTTTCGTACTCATTTCTGTTTTTATATAATTACATAGATCATTATATGAATTATCAATTTCATGCTGAGTCCTCAAACTCATTTCAAGATTAAAAACAGTATTATGTAAATCCGTTATTAACTTCGGGTTTTGAAAAAAGTCATTAGGAATATTATGTAAATCATATTTAACAAATGTATATTCAGAATGATCATTTGTAGCACTATCAAAATAACGGCATGGTATATTAATGCTCCATGAAATAAAAGAATGATCTGGAACCGAAAGTGGCACAACCCCTGTAATGTTAACTAGCTCTGATGGTCTATACACATTGAACTCATTAAATATCGATAGGTTGTTATGACTTACTAAACAGTAATCAACCACCGAGGATCCCTGTGGTCTTATACAAGTACACTTCTCAAAACTGCTAACTACACCGCTCACGTTTTGGGTTATATATATCGATGGGTTGAATGTTTTTCAATAAAATAAAAAGGAAATACCAATTCAATCATTTTTACATCATTTCATTTTATTTTTTTCATGGGCAATGCTAGAACTAAACCACAATAAGCAATTACAAACGACCCATGTAAACACTAAAGTCACACTTTTCCCATATCTACATGTAGATATATACATGTAGATATGGGAAAAGTGTGACTTTAGTGTTTACATGGGTCGTTTGTAATTGCTTATTGTGGTTTAGTTCTAGTATTGCCCATGAAAAAAATAAAATGAAATGATGTAAAAATGATTGAATTGGTATTTCCTTTTTATTTTATTGAAAAACATTCAACCCATCGATATATATAACCCAAAACGTGAGCGGTGTAGTTAGCAGTTTTGAGAAGTATAATCATTTTTTACACAATTACGACCATTTAAAACACAATAGTTACTGTTAATTAAGAACTCTATCAGTGCAGCACCATAATCATTACATGTAAAATCAACAATATCTCTATTTGGAACAACATCAATTCCTTCAATAAAATCTGGTGTATTTCCTATACGGCTATTGAAATCCCCACAAATAAATATAGTTCCTATCTCTTGATATTCATATATACTAGCTAAAATATTATCATAAAAACTATTAACATCAATCTGTCTCGTCGAATATTTAGGTGGTAAATAACATACGCAAGGAAACAAGTTAAAATTTTCATACTTATGCGTAAGTTTTAACCATAATATTCCTTCATTACTATCATCACATATTGAAACATTAAATGAACTAAGCACACTGTTTTTTAAAAGAAATCCAACACCTCCTGATCCGGACCATGCATTTACATGTATATTAGATCTGTTATTTCCAAACCATTTATAACCCTTAAAATCAATAATAGTTTTATCTTTAAGATGAGTTTCTGAAACTCCAATAATATCTAAATTTAAGTGATTAAAAACAGTTTCACGTATATTAAAATTATCAGACATTATATCTAAATTAAAACCATTGACATTCCAAAAGCCTGCTTTGATCTAAAAGTTATCTCTTCGCCAATTGCCTTGTCTACTGTATCAACCATGTTGTCTCCCGTCACGACCTGCTGTATGCCATCTCTGGTTCTCATGTGATTGCTGTGCAGTTTCGACATGCTCATGATCCCTCTGACTGTTATCATTATTGTCACAACTCTCGTTGTGATGATCTAACCGATATGATCTATTGTAATTGTTTCTATCGCGATTATCACCAACCCGCCTGTCTCTGTCATTTCGATCTCGACTATCTACCCGAAAACGTTCACCTCTATCCTCAAAGTCTTTAGAGGGAATAACTCTGGAACCACGAACCGCTAAATTGGCATCCCCACGTTTAACTGCATCGACCAATATGCGCATGTTTGATGCTAACCTTCTCTCCTGTGTTGACTGGTCATGATTGATAAATACTCTATCATATAATCTATGTCCCTTTAGCGATTTCTTACAAATCATCACTTTCTTCTTATCTTCCTTGGTCTTAAACTTTACTATTATAATACCTGCTTTATTTTCCATTCTTGACACTTTTCTTACTGCTATTTCAGCAATAACGTCTCTTACTTTTACACCATCTTTAATCAGAGCATCTACCTTTGCTTTCAAATTTTCATTGATTGTTTCAGGTAGACCACGGATGACCACGTTAAGTGATAAATCTGGTTTGTCTTCCGGTGTTTTGTCATTTCTACTATCTTCCCTTATCTCTAATTTACGACTGATTTGAGCTATTTCATTATCAAATTCTATTCTCATATCACTAAGTTTATTGTCTAATTCTTTTCTTAACTTTGCTGCTTCTGAACTAACTCGTTTGTCTATTATCTTTGTTATTTTATCAGTAATTGTGTCGGTCAACTTTTTCTCTGATTGATCAATTTTCAACTCAATCATGTCCATCCTACTATTTACAATGTCTTGCATTTTATGCATATCATTTGACATTTTCTTTAACATGTCTTTGATTTCTATATCAGCATCTTTATGCACTTCTGCTCTTGTCACAATATGTTCAGGTTCTTCATTTATACTCTGATCTGCCTTTTTCTTACCTCGCCTTTTAGCCTTTGGAGGTTCATTTGTACTGATGCTAGTTACATTTATGGTCTTATTATCTGACTTACCCTGTGTTTCAATTTTGTCATCACTTATCTGATTGTCAAGATTCATTAAGTTTCTTTTTGCTTTAACAAATTGCCTTGCATCATCACTTTTGTCACTTTTGACTTTCTTTACTTCGCTTTCTGTTACGTCTGACGCTGACAAAAAGCGCTTCCTGCCAGTAGCTACCGGTGTTCTTAATAGTGCCGACGCACCCTGAGAGAGCATTACCGTATTCACATACTCATTAGCGTCGTCGGTGAGTCCACATAGATGCTCCATATTTTGTGGTGCAACACCTCCTTAATCTTTATAGCCTAGAGCGGATCGCTAGAGCGTAACGATTTTTCGAACAAAGCCCCGCTATATTTAGTGACGTTGCACGATAATTACTTGTCGATAATGGCTGCTACATATGTGTACACAATAGAACTGATACTTTACTGATATGAAAAATAGATAGTCTCAAATAACTCAGAATATATCAAACAGTTTTCATTAAAACTTTTATCACAAGTAAAATGTACCTTTATCCATTAAAATATACAATTATATCCATTCAAATCACTTTTTAAACACTATAACTAACTAAAAATATTACACCGATTACAAAATGTAAACACACTCGTATGGGTTAGACACCATTATACAATGAAAAGGGCAATACACAACACAAAGAATGTTGAAGACAAAATAAAAAATTGAAATATATTATAATTATATATTGCCTAACACACACTTTTATTTATGCACATATTTTATACAAAGCATATACTTATGCAGATGAGTATGAACTGTAACTTGTTGTCTCTCACAAAAGTAATTTACAACCGCAACATATTTGCTAGTATATAGTATGGAACGCCATGACTGTCTTATGATGTTGCCGATTAATATATGCAGTGCATTTCCCTTTATATGTGGTAGATATTTCATGATATGCAGTGCATTTTTAATTATATGTGGTAAATAAATCTTTATATGTGGTAGAAAAGTATTTATATGCAGTAGATCAATCATTATATGCGATAGATAAGTCATTGTATGCAGTAGACAAACCATTATATGCGGTCCAGTTATCGTTATATGTGGTGCATTTATTACTATATGCAGTAGTTTATCTAATATATGAGGTCCTTTGAACATTATATGAAGTACGTTTGTATTTATATGCAGTGCTTCTGTTGACTTTATATGTGGTACATATTCTAATATACGTGGTGAATACGTCTTTATATTCGGTGGTTTCAATTGCATTATATTCGGTACAAACGGCTTTATACGTGGTGCATTTCTTATGATATTCAGTGCTTTTTCTATTATATACGGTGGTTTTTTTCATTATGATGATGAGATCAATCGGAACACTCGTTTTTTAAAGATGTTACGATTTTATCGGAAATCTAACTAGACTGCTTCACTGCGTATGTCCCGTTTCATTCAAATAAGGAGGAGCGAACAAGCGACAGTCAAACGTCGATTTTATCGGCCGAAAAAAATCGCTCACGTAAAGTGCATTCCAACTGCGATCATGGTCAAGCATCTCGTCTGATCTATGTTCTATAAAAAGATATGGCAAGTTGGGCTTTTTCTCAATATTGATTACAAAATGCACGCGCGTGACATACATAAATAGAGGACATTTGTTGATGTGGAGTGAATACATAGAGAATATTTGTTTCTTTGGAGTGAATATAGGGTTTAATCCACTATTTCGCGTGAAAGTATATAATAAATGCATACATTACAATTACTGAGGAAGTGTACGCGCTAAATACACAATCACTCTTATTCCCAAGGATAGTCCCCCAAGTTGGTACGTACCATACCAAGTTCTGTACCCGGTGTCCTTATAAGGAAAGAATGGGCTGGTGGCTTCCGGGTGTGTGGTTGTGAACAAAATAGGGATGGTATTTTCCCGGTTTTGTGAGAATGTGGTAAGGAAGGTGTTGTTTTTCTTGCGATTGCAGAGGGGAGAATGTGGTGGTGGTGTGTGTTTGGTGGTGGGGAGTGGGGGGGGGGGGGGGTTTGGTGGTGGGGAGTGGGGGGGGGGGGCTACACAAATTCCATGAGGGAAATGTCTGCGGGGGAAATGAGGGGTAAACGAATAAAAACACACGGGGTATGTTGGCTGGAGATTTTCCCATTTGTTTAGGATATCAGTTATTACTGAGAGAATACACGCAAAACAATTATGCACCTATCAATTATTTCCCCCGCCGGTAGGGTCGCAACGGGCTCACCCAAGGAAAATCGATTTATTGTTCTATCCCCTCCCCAGGAGATCATTTTTAGGGTAATCCCCATTGTTGGTATTATACCAGTTCTGTCTGAAGTCCCTACTCCGGTGTCAATGTTGTTGGTCTAATTCAACTTTTCCACGCAATATCTGTGGAAGGAAAATATGTTGAAGGGGATGGTGGTGGGGAAGCGGGGTTCAGGGGGTCTTTTCGAGATTTTTTTCCAGGATGGGTTGGTGTATTTTTCGAGATTTTCCAAGGGACTGGGGTGTTATCAAAACATATGCCATTTTCTAACGCCGATCTAGTCAACGTGTCTATGTTTGACCTAATTGTATTCAACAGTTCGTGTTTTTTTATATTATTAAAATGAATCCAGTCTTGGTTGGTTTGGACTGAAAAAAGTAAGACAGTTTTTGTTCTATTTATAAAACTGGAAATCCTCTAATTACGTAAAGCGTGTATATACACTGGCCAATCGCTGTGAGTCTAAATAATCGATAATGTGCAGTCGTTTATATTTAAACGCTGTGTAGCAGTCTAAATCGTAACATCTTTAAAAACGAGTGTTCCGATTGATCTCATCATCATAATGAAAAAACCACCGCATATAATAGAAAATGCACGGCATATCATAAAAAATGCACCACGTATAAAGCCGTTTGTACCGAATATAATGCAATTGAAACCACCGAATATAAAGACGTATCCACCACGTATATTAGAATATGTACCACATATAAAGTCAACAGAAGCACTGCATATAAATACAAACGTACTTCATATAATGTTCAAAGGACCTCATATATTAGATAAACTACTGCATATAGTAATAAATGCACCACATATAACGATAACTGGACCGCATATAATGGTTTATCTACTGCATACAATGACTTATCTATCGCATATAATGATTTATCTACTGCATATAAATACTTTTCTACCACATATAAAGATTTATTTACCACATATAATTAAAAATGCACTGCATATCATGAAATATCTACCACATATAAAGGGAAATGCACTGCATATATTAATCGGCAACATCATAAGACAGTCATGGCGTTCCATAATATAGGGCCAACGAGTATATATGTTCACATAACACATTCTATAAAACACACAATATTCCGAATGTCCATCATCCATTTAGCAGCATACAGACTCCAGCAAGGAGAGCAACAACACCTACGGATGATGACCATTTTCCATTTGTTGCTACGGATGATAACCATTTTCCATTTGTTGCAGAATTAGGAGGCACAGTTGTAGACCCTAATGAAAAAAAGTAAAACATAATGAGAGTAGATATAAAAGTCGAATAGGAAAAGTAGCATCCAAGGAAAACAGTCAACAACATGGTATAAGAAATATATGTGCTTACGGAAAAACTTAATCTATGAATATTATACAATCCTGTGGGATAAAAAAATAACACTAATGATTGGATGTACGGGAAGACTTTTTACTGTCGCCACACGTTCGCCACACGGCACAACCAATACTATTGTGACAATAAAACTAGATATAAAAGTCCAACAGGAAAAGTAGCATTCAAGAACCACAGTCAGTTTTATTGTTAAGGGAAAGGCTTGCCTGGGTGCAAACTGAACCATAACTTATATCGAGTACACAGAGCCTGGCACAATATATGGACTAGTTTCTTTAGAGGCATGCTAAACTGGCTGTATATCGGCGGCTTCGCGTTATTGCTTAAAGGCATTAAACCGCAAAATAACAGCAAAACGAAACTACAAACTAGTTTATTCAAACCCTATCCAGGTGTTCAGATCATAAAAAAAAGTGTTTAGCTGATTAAAAGTATATGTTTATTCGGGTACTTAGAATACCCGAGGTTGAATATGCGTAAAATGCATTTCCATGTTTGGGTTTAGGCTTGGCAGGGCTGGTTCAAGCCGCTTATGTAGTGTGTCTTTGGAGTTCGGATTTTTAAAACGTGCAAGTTATATATATAAAACTTGTCGTCAATAGGCTTGGAAACAGTATACATCTGTTATAAACTTTGCCTGTTGATGGCGAGTTAGGGACTTCAAGCACAAGTATAAATTATAGTAGTCTAAATGCAGACGGAGTGTCTAGACCATGTGATTATACTCAGGCAGGGTGTGCTGGTATGGTACACTAGGAGAGTTTACTGAATCTTATTTTTATCATAAAATTATCATAAAACAATTGAAATTATAAAAAAAAATTGTAACAGTCATGTGTATTATAAGAATCTTTCATGGGTATCCGGTAAAGATGTGGAATTACAACACGAAATATAATTGTTTTTATCGGAACCGAGGCTCTGCCGAGCTTCCGGCTAAAACAGCTATACCGAGGGTTGGAATTCCTTAACTTGCATATCAGTTACTAAATGTGCGTTGACGTCGCCAATTACTAACGTTTTGCATGTTTTTTTTGCACAATGACGTCATGCAACGGTTGACATAAATATTATTGACGTCATTGTTGATGCGATAAAAACAGATTATTGCACGACCATCAAATCATTTATTATACATTTTAAAAGTGAAAGGAGAAATGGTAAGCAATTTCGAAGCGTTAAAACAATGTTGAAAAAGAGAATGAAAGGAGAAATAATTTGTCTCAGTGTTTGTTTACATTTAAAGAAATATTTCTTAGAAGCTATTTTCCCCCACCACTATTTCTTTCCGTGTTGATGTTTAATAGCAGACATGTTTGGTTTCATGATAAAGTAAGTTTCCCAGTATTATAACCTGGTTTGAGGTTTTGTTTTACAGGTCAGTAACATCGCTGCTTTACTACGGAAGTGGCACTGAGAAACATTTAGGCTGTTTTAACCCCTAGGTAACCTGGTATTGATTCTAGCACCGTTGAGCGTTCAACTATTGAGAGGAGTACCGTAGTTGGAGAGAAAAAACGAAATCTCTTGGAATCAACAAACACAAACAAGAGAAAAAAGTAACATACTCGGTTTTATTGAGTCTTTTTATGAGAGGTAATATAAGGCAAGACACCTTTCACGCCCACTAGCACCGGACTGAGCTGTAGTTTACTTTAAAACTACACAGACTGGGCTTGATGATCACAAAGACCATTAAGTAGTAACATTACTGATTTGTAGTTGGTGCGAATTTTTACAGCCGTCACACAGCGTTAAACAAACGCTAGTATTAAGACAATAAATATTAAAAAGGGATCCCTCGGAAGCAACAAATACAAACAAGAGAGAAAGGTAGCAGACTCGGTTTTATTGAGTCTGTTCATGAGAGGTAATATATGGTGCAACACCTCTCACGCCTCCTAGCACCGGCTTAATTCTACTTAAAAGTCACACAGGGTGGTCTTGATGATCCCAAAGGACCAGTAAGTAATAACACTAGTGATTGTCGTCGGGGCGGCTTTTTACAGACGCCACACAACACTAAACAAACGATAGTGTGATTGGGATCCCTTGGAAGCAACAAACACAAACGAGAGAGAAAACTAGCAGACTTGGTTTGCTACCCGCACTCACCTCCATTATACATGAAGTTTCCACACTTTGGAAAGTCGGCCGGTGCGGTGGGTTTCAAACTCCCCTCATTGATGATCATTGCCATGCCGTTGGTACTGTGTAGGTCGATATGACAGTGAAGGAACCACATTCCAGGGTTGTCGGACACAAACCGGATTACTACATATCCACCTGCGATATTATAATCAGAATATGTGCAAAGCGTCATTAAAAATGATACGGTTTTGTAAATAGATTTTAACTCAATAAATGTTACGAGTAACCCTACTTTTGGTGAGTCTTAGCATTAGTCCATATTTACCTTTACTTGATACTTTTTGTTGAATAAATAGCGTCTAATTTTGACTAAACGTTATTCTTTCATAAAGGCGAAGCTACTGCGCAGAAATCCAATATGTCTCAATAGAAAGCTATGCCACAATGAGGTAGTTATCTGTCTTGCACATTTTTTTAAAATTATCATTCTCCAAAGGCAAGTTATTGTTGATCTAGATTTATAGCGACATGAAAATGTGAATGTTATCGCTTTATGGTACATTTATCACTCATTACTGGCGTTTGAAACCGAATAAACGCCGAAAATGAGAAACAATGCTTAAATGTTATGCTTAAGCTTTTTGCATCAGCTTAAACCTAACTGAAATTGATCATGCGTAATTGTAAACGTTTTGACCCTTCATAAAATATATAAAACTGCGAAGGTTTATACTAAAATTTGATACGTCTGACATATTGACTTGTTATATTTTAGTAACATTGTAAAAATGAGAAACAACCCTTAAAATGTCTTCTCGTTCAATACGATGCGATGAGTACAAATACGTGTACGTGCACGTGTTACTGTACGCGCATTGACTACACGTTTAAATTGAAGTCATACAATAAGTTACAATTATTAAAACCAATTGCAAGTACAATAGATGAATTATAGCTACCTGTTGGGACAACGACTGTATCTTTCTCCGGTGGATCATCACTCAACCCTGGCACGTTGCCAAGTTCCCAGCTACTGTTTTTCCAGTTGGCCGTGCTACAATAACCGAAATTATCCCTGCAATTGATATCTTCGTTGTTGCTTATCAGTTCTCCCGTTGTTTTGTTGTAAGAACCAAGTCCAACTTTCATCACGTAAAAGGAGTGTCCGTGAAGATGAACGGGGTGTGACCACCCAGAACCCGAGCCGAGATTGATAAACACCATCTGTATAACTTTGTTCGAGTCTATATTCTGCACGTATGTGCATTTACAAGTACCGTTGTTAATGCATAGGTCCTCATCGCACGGGCTCGTAATCTCCGTTGGCTGAGTGAGTAGCGACACTGTTGGTGGTACAAATTGTCGACCATTAACTGATCCAGGTGTATTACCTTTTGGTCCAGGAAAGGCGAAATTAAAGAAGTACTCAGCATCCACTGTATCGCCCATTATACTAGAAGGTTTGCGTATCGGATCGTTATTCTTAACGTCGTTAAAATTCAAACAACTTCTTTTGGCAGTTATTGGGTAGTATTGGTAGGGGCAGTTGAAGGTTACACAGTCGATGGTGCAATTCTCTATTTTATTGTTAACAGGGTTGGGATTATATGTTCCAGGCAAGTCAACAAATTCTAAAACTGCTTCAGCGGCGTGGTATTTAGTATAATTCAGACTTTTGGGCGTCTCTATCGTTTCAGCAATCAGGAGTATTTGTTTAGAAGTTGGTTCAGCGGACGCTTGCCAATAAAAGTCATATCGCTCTCCTGGGTGAACTATAATCGATTGAATCGAAATTTGTTCCAAATTGTAAGCGTCTGATCCACGCAAAACTAACCTTTGACCGGGGATATAAACTCTCATCGGATATAGTGTCATTGCACCTATCACCCGAAATCGGTACAGAACTCCCACCCTTATACTGAATCGCTCCAGTGGTGCCCCATTGTGTGTGGTATGTGTTAACCAAAAACGAGCCTTACCGTTCACCAGCCCAGACTGGAATTCGTATCTACTAAATTGTCCCAAGTCCGCTGAATAAGTTGTGGGGATTTTTTGGCCAGTTTTGAAATCAAACTGCTCGGTAATCATTCGTTGGTATGCTTCCTCCGGATCCATGAAATGGTTCCAGTCTTGAAGAGTAACAATGATCTCATTGTCATTGCGAACTACCGGATTTTTCGCTGGTCTTACTATCAACGGTCCATAGAGGCCCATGCCTCTCTGATCACCAATGTGGGCGTGATAAAAAGCGGTTCCTGGTGGGAAGGCTGTGAATCTATACACAAACGATTGTCCGGGTAGAATAGGACATTGTGTGACGAACGCAACACCATCCATCCATGGTGTGCCTTTCTGGTGCAGACCGTGGAAGTGGATAGTTACGCTGTCGGTATGCATCTCATTTTGGACTGTTATTTGTAATATTTGGTTCTCGTACACCTCAATCCGTGGTCCTGGAAATTGTCCATTGATGGTAATCACAAGCCGGGATCCCTCTCCATCAGCTGTGATAACGCGACTGATCTGTTCCGGTGTTAGTATTGTACTGTTTGGGCGCGTCTTAAGTATTCCCTGGTCGGGGTAAACCAGCTGCTTTTCCTTGTACAGTATCATGGTCACCCGATGCTCAATTATAAAAGTACACGAGCACACGGGATCGGTACGATTACAAATACAGTCTTCCGATGTGGCCAGGGGCTGAGTGGTCGGTTCTAGACCAGCGACATAACCCCCGAACTGCAGAAGTATCAATATCAGAAGCGCATTCATAATGTTTCAGTGCAGGAGTCTGGAAATTAAAGTATAAGCATAAATGTGTACGAATTTGCTAGGAAGAATTGTTTTTATTTGAACCATTTCGCATAGATAAGAACCAACTTAAAAAATCACCTACCTGTTTTCCGAAATAAATAACACAGTCGTCAACATTTATTTAGAAATGAAATACTCATATTTCCACGATTTTACAATTCGTACAAAAATCAGTCGATAAACTGTACGGTAAACCAAGCGCAATGGGTGGTTCTGTTCCTTATGTGATGCTATTACACAAAACATATATTGTATTGTATTGCAATGCATCTCTCGTTATTTATTAAAACACACATTTGTTCCGTCGGGTTTGATGTCAGCGTGTTTTTTATAACGTTTCCTACTCAAGGCCGCTGGGGGTTTGAACCAGGTTCTAGGGTGCACCAAACCTCACTCTTACCATATTGTCATTCCAATAAACGGGACAGTGTAAATAAAAATATCCTCGCCATGTTATAATCGCAAACAAATTAATTAAAGATAAGTTGCGGTGCAACATTTAAAGGAAAACTGTTATATGCGTTTTTACCGCCCCATAACGTCGCATAACATTGTTAATCATAAAGAAGTTCATTTTTTGATGGGGAGGGGGTGGCGGAGACTTGTACAAGTGTTGCCACGCCACCCGTTATCCAAAATACTGGATCCGTCTTCCCTTACAAAAGAAAAGGTTACCAAAACCTAACTGATTTTAAGGGTTTCCACTAAATGTACGCCTGAATTTAATCCACGCTTGGAGATGTTAACCCTCCTTGATGACACCGAGATTTGTCGATTTCGTAGTATAAAATATTAAGGTTCCCAGCTCGTGCGTGTGTAATGTTATACTGACATGCACATCCGAGCCGTCTTAATCTAGGACAATGTCTGATAGTATGTAAGTGCGAATCCAGCCCCCACAGCCCGCGCCCCCTGACATCCTCCCTCATCAAAATGTGTGTTCGACTACACGTATTGCCACCATTTAAAATCCTGAATCCGCTGTCAGTGCAACTACGCTGCAGGTATATGACAGTTGGTATATTTCAAATGCAAGTGATTGGATATATTTTTGACTGAAAAAAAAAGATTTAAAACATCCATGTTATTATAAAGTTCGACATGCCTCACTAACAATGTTTCAGTGGATTCACAGCCGAATCTGCCAAGCATGACCGATCGACTATTAATTCAGAGGGTGACGTGCTAAAAATTAGACTTTTGACGTGATTCGGGTGATGGATAATTCATATCTGGAAACACTTATCCATTTCTTTGAAGTGTTCGATAGGGTAAGATTGAGGTATGGTGCACCCTAGAACCTGGTTTAAACCCCTAGCGGCCAACCTGTTTGTGTTTGCGATGGCACAAGCATTGCTTATTAATATTGCAATTGTTGTTTATTTCATTCCGTATTTTTGGTTGACTGTGTTCTGTGAAAACTACCTTTCTTTTCGACTTCTATACCTTCGATACAAATGTAAAATGTAATACTTTCAGATTATTAGGACGATTTCCGCTAACATTATTTTATAACCATGCTAACTAAATAATATATCTGGCAAGTTTACTTCGCCACATACTACGATAAGCTAAAGAATTAAAATCCTAGAAACACATTTCAACCTACCTTTCCGACATATAAAGACTCATATAATTATTGATGTATAGTTTTTCGTTCCAATAAACAAAGCAAAAAAGGAAAAAAACAAATCCACTGCACAACTTTTGCACAAATAAACAAGCTACGTCATTCTGTTCCTGATAGTTTATCTTTACAGGTGAGAATGGACTTTGGATCCCGATTATTTATCTCTATTTTTGAGATACCAGCATGTCCTCAATCCATTCAAGTTACTTAAATAAACAATAACAAAAAAGTGCAAATCATGTCTAACATGCGATCTGGACGTTTTATCAGTTTATGAGTTGGTATACTTAATCGACAAGTAAACTCAAACAATATAGACTTTTATGCACGTGTTTCGGCCTCTGTGCAGTGAATCAGGAAATGAAACGTACTCTTAATGGTGTGCGCATGTTTAACGTAAGATATTAAGTTGCCGAGTTCAACAAGGACTGCATATTCCGAACATAGTTAATTAATATAGAGGAGCTTACATGAGTGCTTGTATATATGTATATATATGTCACCGGGCTAGGCAACTGTTTCTTTATTTGGTATTTTGACATATGTATATGCTTAAAGGAAAGAAGCCACTAAACGTTGCATTTATAACCAAGCAAAGTGAACTCCTATGATATGCCAGGGAGTACAATAAAAGTGATATATTTGTCCAGACTTGGAACAGATAAAAAGGCTACATGAAGGTTTGGTTTACAGCCAATGGAGACAAAGAGTGTCAATGGAATTGTTCCGAACCGCTGGACGATTCCGTAATCGAACAGAGCCACCGTTTGAAGGAAACTTGTATCTCTGCAAAACCATGGGTTAACGTCAAGGGTACCAGGCCGTACATCTGAGCTAAAACTAAAATACATGGACAGTGTCAAGTACAAGTGGATGTCCTTCACTCTGCTCCAATCCGAGACAGCAAACCATCGTCATCTTAAGGTCCATCTTCAACAGGAAACACCATCTGCATAAGAAAAAAAAGATGAAATTCATACAAAGAATCCATTTGAATACAAATAATTAGATGACAACTTGTTGACGACATTTGGCATAAGCATTAAGATTCGCATTTAACATCAGGGATTGATAAAAGATTGCTAAGAACGTTCAGCATATAAATTTAAATGAATCCGGTGAAATAAATACTGTGTCTATGTTTCCAAATTTTAATTTTAATAATTTTAAATTATACACCCTCTTCTGCCAATAGTATTATAGATACATGTATATATTATCAAC
>JAWPHD010017766.1:0-43013 GCA_037043455.1 Cyrtodaria siliqua | reverse complement strand
CAACATTCCTGTAAAGTTTCAAGAAAATACATCCAGTAGTTTCAGAGGAGTAATCGCTACAAAAAAAAATTACGGACAGACAGACGGACGATGAACACCGCACCATGGCATAAGCTCTGCTGATCAAAGAATCTGCTGATCTTTGATCAGTAGAGCTAAAAACAACTTTAATGCAAATTATATGAAGGTATTAATACTCCCATATTGGTGTCCAGTGAGAATAGATATCATTTTCTTAATATGAATGCATGGAAATACTCTAAAGTTTGTGCTGAGCAGTCTCAATTACAAAGAATTATCTGATTATCTGTTAAATAACGCGACAAATAATTAAAATATCTGGAGTCTTAAGTAAAAATAAGTGGAGTGTTATGTTATGAAGTCTTATAATTATATAATTAGTGGTGTGTAACCGTGTATGGTTTTCATTAAGTATGTTCACATCATATCAAAATGGAAAAGCAAATACACAACCATGCAACCATTATCTGCTAAATAACTTGAAAGTGATTATTATATAGCACCCAATAAACCTTGTTTGGTGGGGGTATAATTATGTGGTCTTGCATAAAATTAGTGGAGTGTAACCGTATGAAGTAGAAATATATAATTATATAACCATTATCTGTTAAATTACATGAGACATAATTAAAAACTTAGTGGAATCGTGTGTAAACATTAGTGAAGTGTAACCTTATGAAGTTTTTAGTGGATTGTAACCTTATGTGGTTTTCATAATGTATTTTCACAAAATATCAAAAAGGAAAAGCAAATATGCAACCATAAGTTGTTAAATAACAGCAACGGGACGGGACGAGAAAAATTAGTGGAGTGTTACCATATGAAGCCTGTATAGTTAGTGGAATGCAACCGTGTGTGGTTTTCATAATGTATTTTCACATCATACCAAAAATGACCATGTAACTATTATCTGTTAAATAATAAAACGGGACGCGACACGACGGATAAAGTGATTCCTATATAGCTTCGAAGCGTGGGTATAATTATACGCATTGCTATTGTAAGTTTTACAATAGCAATAACTTTGTAACACATGCGTCAACTTTTCCCATTGTCAAACTTGTCTAAGATCTTACTGAAACAAACCTTTAAATAAAATTTGGTGGAAATCAGAGGCATTTACTGAAGTTATTGCATTAACAAAGTAAATGTCCTTAATTTTTGACAACTGAATCGAATGTTGTTTAACAGCTCATCAACACAGTACTGGTTATTTAGAGGCGCCTCAGAGAGAGGGGAAGGATACATAGGAATCTGGGAACCGTGCTCTACTCTATTATCGAATAGATTCCTATGGTTCTTTAACGTGCTTTTGCAAGGAGATAAGGAAAATAACCTCATGACATCTTCTTAACTTGTTTTGAATAAAATAAATTGAAAATGCATATTTTCTGCCATTACGAGTTTACATAAGATTGAATTTTATAATTTCCTGCGGCTGGGTGGTATTGGAAGAAGAAATATGCTGGCAGCATGTCATGATTAATGTTTTTCATAACTTCTGCTCTGTCCCATGGCTGCATTTTCCGATTCTAATAGCCAAAACAGACACGCAGTGCATCATGGAGGCAGCCATGTTTTAGCGCATTTCGTATTGAATCTTTTCGTATATTATTGTTTCGTACCCAGCTTTTTCGTCCTTTTATTTTTCAGATAAAAAAGCGTAGGGTCGGCGCCAAAAAATAGGGACGGTCAGAGGCTGCTTTTTCAAGTTAAATAAGCTAGAGCACTCATATTTTATCATAATCAAGGGCAAATTTACATATACAGTTAATTCGTAATGCATGTGTCACTTTGCTCAGGGTCAATCTTGACCAATGTCATATTAAAACAAACCTCAAATCAAATTTGGTGAATATCCAAAGCTCTTCGCTACAGTATCCTGTATACAAGAATGAGATCAAAGCCAGTAAAGCTAGAAATCACAGTAGTACCAATCATAATTCAATGTATGGCTTACCTGACCCCACAAGCCCTGCAAATGGATTTGATCCGAACCCCTCCTGGGCTGCATTCATCATTGGCTCTTGTATATCTGTGTACATTCTCTGTAGGGCGTTAAACCCTCCTGGTATACTCTGTAACGGAGAAAAAATACACACATTAAACAAGTATACATAAGTGTTTTAACCATGATTCTAACACGACCTCCGCAGTCTTTCATATACACAAAGAAGAGAGACAGTTGTATATTATTCTACAATAAAATACAGCCGTTCCATTTATTCCCCGCGTATATTTCATCCGTTGGAAGCGCCTAGTTACATGACATCACTTGGTAAATATACGTCACAAAGACAAACTCAACAGTAATTTTAATGAAATGTTAATTACAACAAACTTGCCATGCTTCCAATCCCTGCGCACCCCCCGATATAAACCCATCATAACATTAATAAGCATCTTGAACATGCCGAGAACATTTGACGTCATACAGCGCAAGCTATATGACGTAAGCAATGACTTTATTGTTTGTCACGTGACTACTAGTGTATTGAAACGCAGAATTTTGCATATGGTGGCGCCCAATGGAACAGCCTGTAAACATAGCAGCCTGATTACCTTGACCTCCGAGATAATATATAGTGCCCCAACAATAGCGTAAACAATGGGCTTATTGTTGTGTTAGAATCGAAATAACAAATACGTACCTGTATTTAATCGGTGAATAAAATACAATTAGTCGTTCGGATGCGAGTAATTAAATCACTCGTGCTAACGCACTTGTGATTTAATTACTACACATCCGAACTCCTAACTGTATTTTATTCACCGATAAAACACAGGTACATATTTATTATTTCTTAAATGCAGATAAATTGTTTGCCCTTTCTGACTGACTCACAGCAAAGCAATTACTTGTTTACCCTTTGGTGTGGTTTTGTCATCACCATACAGACCCTGATAAATATTCTGTTATCTGAAATGTCAGAGTGTATTGGTATTAATAGGAAAACTGTAAAACAATGTTTTAAGACTCCCTGTATTTAAATTGTGTTATCTTCCTTTCAAAAGAGTTGGAGCTATCCAATATTCCAGTGTTGTCTCCCTCTTTCTGGGAGAGGCTCTAAATAACATCATGTGTGGAGAGGTTGTAACACCACCATTTACAGGTTAGAGCAAACAACATGGTTCCTAGCTCAAGATGGCACCAGACCTACTGGAATGTTGTTAAGGAGTTTACCTCTAAATTGCTCATCGCCCGGTCTTGGGTTCTCATCAGCTCCTGTAACATGGCGGGATTTCTGGCCAACTCTAACGTCTGCAAGAAGTCAACAAAGAAAATGAGTACAGGTCTAATATTTATGTTTGTGTTGCACTTGCTTATGCACTACTTACCTACTCTGACCCAGACAGAAACCAAACCCTTCGGAATATAAACACATATATTTGTGTTAAAAACTAAATAAATAGGCCAGACCATTGTTTCTTCATACATTTCCATTACCTATTTATGAAACAAATACTAGAAGATGTATTCGTAACTTCAACCTTGTAGTTTGTATTCATAACGACAAACTGGCAGTACGTATTCATATCGACAACCTGAAAGTATTCATTCAAAATGACAACACTTGTGTGGCCTGTCGTGTGATTATTTCAGCAAGTACAATCTGACTAAAGTTTGAAGACAAGGGGTGCAATCCTTCATGAATTAATGGAGCAGTTGTTTTTTTAAGTTAATGAAAAGGGACATAAATCTGCATTGGATATGATAAGGAAAAACTGTAAAAAGTTTCATGACCATAGGTCAATATTTTTCCAAGTTATATGCTGGTTACAGGTTAAAGTTTTATGAAAAGGGGGCATAACTCTTCCAAAATGAAAGTCAAGAGTTATTGGACATGTGTAATGACATTCCTTCGGTTAAGATGAATAAGTAAGTAAGTAAGTAAGTAAATATCTTATTATTGTGACATGTGTATACGAAAATAACAAACTTTTAATACAAATGCATAGAGAAACACCAGGCCCAACGGACCTACAAGTCACCTTATAATTATAGTTTACAAGTAGTCAACATGGTTAAACTTAATAGAAAATACTGTTATGAGCTCACAATGTACAATTTACAATACAGTTAAAGTTACGAAGGGTTCATTCATAAATATTATATATATTGTGATAAATAGTGTCAGTTCAGTTCAATAATTACACCACATGTAAATTGTTTACAGTTACGAGTTATATAACACACTTCTTCTAAACAGATAAGCTTTAACAAGAAATTTTACAACTTTTCTTGTGTGGTTATGAACCAGGAAAATCAGCCTATTAGAGTCTGTCATGTTTTCATATATTCCATATGAAATAATTTCACCGAATATCACAGTTTGTAGGTTGTTGTATAAAGGACACTTCACTAGAAAATGAGTCTCGTCTTCAATTAATCCGGACTGACATAAAGTACACAGTCTTTGATTTGGTGCTTCACCAACAGAGCGTCCAGTTTCAATTCTTATAGGTAAGATACCGCATCTGAATTGAGCATATATAGCGCCTTCATTTCTTTTTAAATCCATGGTAAGATAATCTTCACATGAAAAATGGCCCTTGAATGATTTGTACGTCCTCAACTTTGGCACCTTTTCATAATCATTAGCCCATACATTTGCATAATAATCCGTCAGTTTTGATTTTACACATTCCATATTTACTGTAATTTTATTGTTAAAATGAACAGTTAAGTCTAGTCTGGACATAATGATTATCACTTCACTGCACCAGTTATTAATCCTATTTGATCGTTGATAGTCAGAGTTAAATATCCGTTTTGTCAGTCTATTGTCATCCGAGTTTCACGAGTCTGTTCCAATATCGAAGCATCGTAATCCATCGTCTGTAGTAACTAGGTAGCCATTCCGTCTCGCCTATAAGTGCCAGTTTCGGTGTTAACCTATGTACCCCTAGGAAGTATCGTATGGCACGGTTCTGGACGTTGTCGGCTGATTGAAAATGTTTAAATCCCCACACGGAAGCACTATAATCCAAAATTGGTACAATGCACGAGTTGTACGATTTATGAAAGGTATTAAATCCACACTGTTTTAAATTGCGTATCTTTGAAATAACACTGCCAAGTGCTAGACCGGCACCTTTTGAAAGGGTGTCACAATTATAGCTGAAGTCGTGTTTTTCATGTAATATAATCCCAAGGTATTTGTATGTATCGACTATCTCCAGGATATTATCTCCAATATGGTATTGGTAATCACTACGTTGCGCGCGGCCCTTCCGGAAGTGCACAACTTTAGATTTATCAGTGTTCACTAGAACCCTCCAACGTTTGCACCAGTCATGCATTTTATCAAGCATTATCTGTAGATTTATTTCCGAGTCGGCGATGAAAACAATATCGTCAGCGTAGAGCAGCATCGACACTAATGTATCGTCTACCATGACCCCCGAGGTCGTTGATTTCCTTTACAAGGTCGTTGACGAATATGGCGAAGAGTGTCGGCGATATATTATCACCCTGTTTCACGCCGGTTGAACAGTTGAACCAGGCCGTGAGTTTGTTGTTAATCCGTATGCATGATATTGAACTAGTGTATATGCTCCTTATGGAATTGTATATTTTCCCGTCAATTTTATTCACTAGCAACTTGTATAACATCATATCTCTATCGATAAAATCAAAGCATTTCTTCAAATCTATGAAAGCCGTGACAATAGAATTGCTGTTTCTGGTGATGCTATCCAGCATGAAAATGTCTGACCTAATCCATTCTGCTCGTCTGCTAAAATGTCATTTTCATCTAAGTATGAAGTCAGTCTCTTGTTTATGAATGAGCTATACAGCTTACTGACACAGGAAAGCAAACTAATACCTCTATAGTTCATGGGTAATCGAGCGTCACTATTTGTGTCTTTCAAAATAGGACAAATGATAGATTGTCTCCAAGGCGTAGGTATGAGACCGGTATCCATCACTAATTGAAATAACTGTTGTAGTACCGCTATGAAACCAGGGAATTTAAGTACATCATACGTGATCGTATCATATCCACGGGCGGATCTCGTTTTTGCTTTCATAACAATACTCGATATTTCCTCAATCGTAATATTCCTATTAAGTTGTGTATTAGGCCAGGAAAAAAACACCTGTGTTTCTGGTTACTCAGCTGAAAAAATTAGGGTAGGTAGGTCGATAAAAAAATAAAAAAAAATTTTGCCCGTGTGATTTGGGCGATTTTAAAAGTATCTTTAACTTTGTGAAGTAGTTAATTTGTAGTTATTTTGCAAGGCAATAAAGAAAATAACCTCATGACATCTTCTTAACTTGTTTGTTTTGAATAAAATAAATTGAAAATGCATATTTTCTGCCATTACGAGTTTACATAAGATTGAATTTTATAATTTCCTGCGGCTGGGTGGTATTGGAAGAAGAAATATGCTGGCAGCATGTCATGATTAATGTTTTTCATAACTTCTGCTCTGTCTCATGGCTGCATTTTCCGATTCTAATAGCCAAAACAGACGCGCAGTGCATGTTTTAGCGCATTTCGTATTGAATCTTTTCGTATATTATTGTTTCGTACCCAGCTTTTTCGTCCTTTTTTTTTTTTCAGATAAAAAAACGTAGGGTCGGCGCCAAAAAATAGGGACGGTCGGTAACCAGAAACACAGAAAAAAAAAATTTCTGGCCTTAGGAGTGTATAACGGATCCAACATATTCAATTCCATAAGTTGTTTGTGTAACTTTTTCTGATTGAAGAATACGTCATCGAAATCGCTGTCACTATCACGGTTATACAAAATTTCAAAGTCACATTTCCACCGCTCAAACACCCAGTTTTCGTCTGATGTAACAATTCCATGATCCACAATCTCTACGGGTATCGATTTATCCTGTCTGGGGCCCAGTCTGCGTATTTTATTCCAGAAGTCATTCAACATGTCTTCAATTTCAAGCGCGACCGATTCACGATATTGACGTTCAGATTTTCTCAGTGTTTTGTTGAATATATCCCTCGCGTTTATATATTCCATTCGTAGCGCATTTCGTACATTTCTTGTGTCCTTGCACTTCAAAAAGTCTCGTTCCTTAACACTCATATCATTCCATAATCGTGTGAAGTTTTTCATCCCAAAACTTTTTTTTGTTCTTAAATCGTTTACTTGTTCGCTTAGAGTTATTATATTTTGGCACTGTGTTATTCATTTCATTAATGAGATTGTCACAAAACGTTTTGTAAATAGAGTCAACATCACACTGCGTTTCTCGGCTAATTTCAATGCGCCTAATTATATCCATTAGTGCTAAGCGTGATAGTTCAGAAAACATAAAATCCGAAGGTATCCTATTCAAGTTGTACCGAGGCGTGCTAATCCCCTCAATATTATTGTAATTACTCTCGTTTACAGTACTTGACACTGAAAATTCCGTTAGAGCATGCTGTGATCTGGTAACCTTGATCTTTCGCCCAGTAATCCATGTAATCCGTGTTTGTCAACAATGGACTGTACAGTTAACACTTTGAAATATTTACAGGTACAGAATACGTCCATATACAGATTTCCCTTTCCTTGAAACGGATGTGAAATTGTCTTCTGCAATGTTAAATCTCCCGCTGAGCACACAAAATTTTGCTTCACATAGGAATTCTAAAAATTCATGACCGTGTTGATTAACTGTTTGATCGAATATGTGTCTGTTTGGCAATGAATCTATTTCACTTATTATATCCGATAACGAACCTATGCGTGAGTTGAAATCTGCTGCCAAAAACAAAGCGTCACTGTTCAAATATATCTGTGCTAACAAATGCGAATAAAATCCCTCGGAATCTCTGCCTCTTATCGAATTTTCTGGCGGTAAATAACACGAACAGACAATGAAATCGTAATCACATGTTTTATGAACAAATTTCACAACTTAAATTCCGTCATATGTTTTATCCACAACGTTTATGTCATATTGTTCACGATTATCCGGTTTTTAACGAGAAGCCCAACACCCCCTGATGGTTTTGGGGCATTTCTATGCAATTCGGTCCTGTTAAATCCAAACCACGTATAATCTGTTAGTTATTCCATCGTTTCCACTTAAGTGTGTTTCACATAATGATACTATGTCCGCATTTACGGAGTCAATGATACACGATCTTAATTCACAGTTATCCTTTGTCCATCCACATACGTTTAGATGAGCCAGTTTAGACAGGGTGCTTCCTATCCTAGTCTATCTTGGTGTTGAGCACGCTGAATAATACGTCTATTTGCGTTAACACGTAGGGAACTACCTGGCAGCAACTCTCCCACAAGTGCCCGTGCGTTGAGTTCTATCAGCCTCTCAATGTGCGACTTACAGCTCTTAATATACACTTGTTTATAATAACCAGAGTCTAAGAGTTTCATTTTGTTTCCTAAGTTATGGCCAGTTATGAGCTTGGTTAGGCTGCAGGTTAAAGTTTTATGAAAGGGGACATAACTCTGTCAAAATGAAAGTCAGAGTGGACATGTGTAACAGCATTCCTTGGGTAAAGATGAAGAAGTGTGTGAAGTTTCATGAACATATGCCAAATACTTTTCAAGTTATGGCCAAGGTTAGGGTGCATGTTAAAGTGTGACGGACGACGACGACGGACAAAGTAATCCCTAAGTGTCTGCCATGCTACGCAGATGACACAAAAAGGTACTACTTAATGAAAATAATCGACATGAATTAAAAACAATAAAACCTTTAATAAAACATGTTTTATTTAAGAAATCCCCATTATTATACATAGGCAAAACTGAGTCATTTTTTATAAAATACATTACCAACGGTTTAAATAGATGCCAATATGCATTTAATCAAATATCAAACTGTTTGAAAATAACAAGACTTGGTTTAATGGGTAACAAAAACATCTTCAACAGCAGGAAATATACTACTTAAAATTTGTAAGGATCACTTTTTTGCTGTCTAATTTTCTTGCTTAATTTCTATTTTACATGAAATTATTTAGGGCAGTGTATGGTCATGTGATCCCATGACTTGATTCAAATTGTGGATCAAATGAAGTATCAATGAAATTAATATTGCTATTGTGAATTAATTTTTTCATAAAAGTATATGGAAGAATATAAGTGATCCTTAGCAAATTTTGAGTAGTATATATAATCAAGGCTTCTGTCTACACTATTTCTATAACCCTACACTATTCTATAACCCTACACTATTTCTATACCCCTACACTATTTCTATACCCCTACACTATTTCTATAACCCTACACTATTTCTATAACCCTACACTATTTCTATAACCCTACACTATTTCTATACCCCTACACTATTTCTATAACCCTACACTATTTCTATACCCCTACACTATTTCTATAACCCTACACTATTTCTATACCCCTACACTATTTCTATAACCCTACACTATTTCTATACCCCTACACTATTTCTATAACCCTACACTATTTCTATACCCCTACACTATTTCTATAACCCTACACTATCTCTATACCCCTACACTATTTCTATAACCCTACACTATTTCTATACCCCTACACTATTTCTATAACCCTACACTATTTCTATACCCCTACACTATTTCTATAACCCTACACTATTTCTATACCCCTACACTATTTCTATAACCCTACACTATTTCTATACCCCTACACTATTTCTATAACCCTACACTATTTCTATAACCCTACACTATTTCTATAACCCTACACTATTTCTATAACCCTACACTATTTCTATACCCCTACACTATTTCTATACCCCTACACTATTTCTATAACCCAATAATGCAGTGGCATAAGCATGCATACACGTAGGATGGCATCACTGTAACATGTGACATTTCCCCGTTGTCAACACTCATAAATGTACGTACCTGCCTCATCAGTTCTGGATTGTTCATCATGTGTGTGATTTCTGGATTACGCTGAAGTACAAAATGTATGTGTAGGAAGTAGTCAGGTTTATTACGCCTTTACCCCTTCAGGGTAAAACAGAAATACACAGAACAAATTACGGTAGAAGCAATCATAATGTCCTTTAAACTAACATCTTTATCAATTAGTATACATGTACAGTACAGCTCACGCGAAACGTGTCATGCTCCAAACCGTGCACACCCCCGATATAAACCCATCAAATGCATCGGTACATATAACATTTATAAGCATCTTGAACAAGGTGAGAACGTTTGACGTCATACAGCGCAAGCTATATGACGTAAGCAACGACTTAATTGTTTGTCGACTAACTACTAGTGTATTGAAATGCAGAACTTTGCATACTTGGGCGCCCAATCGAACAGCCTGTAAACATAACAGCCTGATTACCTTGACCTCCGAGATTATAGTTCCCCAACAATAGCGTAAACAATGGGGTTATTGTTGTGTTAGAATCGAAATAATAAATACGTACCTGTATTTTATCGGCAAACGCAATCGTGATTTAATTACTACGCATCCGAACTCCTAACTGTATTTTATTCACCGATAAAACACAGGTACATATTTATTATTTCTTAAACATTATACAACTGTTCAGCACAGATTTTAATTAATTAAATGAGTTATATAAATGACAGATGTATAAGAGTTTGTCTTACCCAAGAATAAACCAATCGGGATGCAAACCCCAACTGGGCAAAAAACAAGACTGTATATGTAATTTTGCAAGTCTTAGACCAACTGATTTCTGTGTATATTTAAATACTGGCCTGAATAAAACAAGACCAACCTCCATGAGGTCTCTCATCTGTGGGTTGGCCATCATGAGTTGACGCATCACATCTGGATCACCCATCATCTGCTGGACGAATGGATTCTCCATCATCTGCCGTAACATTTCTGGATTCTGCATCACCTGTACAGTGGAAATAATTTAAACTGCAAATAACTCAAACTGTAGAGTGGATATAACTCAAACTGTACAGTGGATATAACTCAAACCATACAAAGGATGTAACTAAAACTGTTCAGCGGATATAACTCAAACTGTACAGTGGATATAACTCAAACTGTACAATGGATATAACTTAAACTGTACAATGGATGTAACTAAAACTGTACAGTGGATATAACTCAAACTGTACAATTGATATAAATCCAACTGTACAGTGGATATAACTCCAAAGTGTACAATGGATATAAATCAAACTGTACAGTGGATATAACTCCAAAGTGTACAGTGGATATAAATCAAACTGTACAGTGGATATAAATCAAACTGCCCAATGGATATAAATCAAACTGTACAATGGATATAACTCCAAAGTGTACAGTGGATATAACTCCAAACTGTACAGTGGATATTACTCAAAATGTACAGTGGATATAATAACTCCAAAGTGTACAGTGGATATAACTCAAACTGTACACGGATATAACTCAAACTGAATTGAATTGAATGTTGTTTAACGGCTCAACAACACAGTATAGGTTATTTAGAGCCGCCCCAGAGAGAGGGGAAGGATACAAAGGAATCCGGGAACCATGCCCTACTCTTATTATCGAATAGATTCCTATGGTTCTTTAACGTGCTCGGAGGATAGACCGATACACAGGACCGCCCGGTTTACGTCCCCATCCGACGGACGAGTAACTCAAACTGTACAGTTACTGTACAACTGTACAGTGGATATGACGGACGAGTAACTCAAACTGTACAACTGTACAGTGGATATAACTCCAAAGTGTACAGTGGATATAACTCAAACTGTACAGTGGATATAACTCAAACTGTACAAAGGATATAACTCCAAAGTGTACAGTGGATATAACTAAAACTGTACAGTGGATATAAATCAAAATGTACAGTGGATATAACTCTTAAGTGTACAGTGGATATAACTCAAAATATGTACAGTGGATATAACTCAAACTGTACAATGGATATAACTCCAAAGTGTACAGTGGATATAACTCTAACTGTACAGTGGATATAACTCAAACTGTACAAAGGATACAACTCCAAAGTGTACAGTGGATACAACTAAAACTGTACAGTGGATACAAATCAAAATGTACAGTGGATATAACTCTTAAGTGTACAGTGGGTATAACTCAAAATCTGTACAGTGGATATAACTCAAACTGTACAATGGATATAACTCCAAAGTGTACAGTGGATATAACTCAAACTGTACAGTGGATATAACTCAAACTGTACAAAGGATATAACTCCAAAGTGTACAGTGGATATAACTAAAACCACACAGTGGATATAAATCAAAATGTACAGTGGATATTACTCCAAAGTGTACAGTGGATATAACTAAAACTGTACAGTGGATATAACTCAAACTGTACAGTGGATAAACTAAAACTGTACAGTGGATATACTCAAACTGTACAATGGATATAACTCCAAAGTGCACAATGGATATAAATAAAACTGTTCAAGGGATGTAACTAAAACTATACAGTGGATATAACTCCAAAATGTACAGTGGATATAACTAAAACTGTACAGTGAATATAACTAAAACTGTACATTGGATATTACTCCAAAGGGTACAGTGGATATAACTAAAACTGTACAGTGGATATAACTCAAACTGTACAGTGGATATAACTTAAACTGTACAATGGATGTAACTAAAACTGTACAGTGGATATACTCAAACTGTACAATGGATATAACTCCAAAATGTACAGTGGATATAACTAAAACTGTACAGTGGATATAAATCAAACTGTACAATGGATATAACTAAAACTGTACAGTGGATATAACTTAAACTGTACAATGGATGTAACTAAAACTGTACAGTGGATATACTCAAACTGTACAATGGATATAACTCCAAAGTGTACAGTGGATATAACTAAAACTTTACAGTGGATATAAATCAAACTGTACAATGGATATCACTCAAAAGTGTACAGTGGATATAACTAAAACTGTACGGTGGATATAACTCCAAAGTGTACAGTGTATATAACTAAAACTGTAAAGTGGATATAACTCAAACTGTAGTGGATATAACTCAAACTGTACAGTGATATAACTCCAAAATGTACAGTGGATATAACTCCAAAGTGTACAGTGGATATAACTAAAACTGTACAGTGGATATAACTCAAACTGTACAGTGGATATAACTCAAACTGTACGGTGATATAACTCCAAAGTGTACAGTGGATATAACTCAAACTGTACACAGGATATAACTCCAAAGTGTACAGTGGATATAACTATAACTGTACAGTAGATATAAATCAAAATGTACAGTGGATATAACTCCAAAGTGTACAATGGATATAACTAAAACTGTACAGTGGATATAACTCAAACTGTACAGTGGATATAACTCAAAATGTACAATGGATATAACTTAAACTGTACAATGGATGTAACTAAAACTGTACAGTGGATATACTCAAAATGTACAATGGATATAAATCCAACTGTACAGTGGATATAACTCAAACTGTACAAAGGATATAACTCCAAAGTGTACAGTGGATATAACAACAAGAGGTCAATGACCTTGAAGCTCTACTGATTGATTTTGATTTCAGGAAGTAGTCGCTACAGACTTGTTTTTTGAAATTATTTTTAGCCGTGGCGGCCATCTTGAATTTCCGGCCGACCTGAAATTTTGCTAGGATCAATTAGACATCAAGAGCAACATTCCTGTGAAGTTTCATGAAAATCCGTCAAGTAGTTTCACAGGAATAGTCGCTACAAGTTTTCATTATATAACTCTATGTAAACAAAGATGGCCACTGACAGCCATGTTTAACGTCGAATCAAAATAATATTTGACTCTGATAACCATCATGTCATGCTGATCATTTTACAAAAAGTCCCATATCAATATCACTTATAGTTTTCAAGACGTAGTCGCTACAAACTTCTTTTTTAAAAAATAGTTTAGCTATGGCGGCCATCTTGAATTCCTGGCCTGATCTGAAATTTTGCTAGGATCAATTAAACATTAAGAGCAACATACCTGTAAAGTTTCATGAAAATCTGCCAAGTAGTTTCAAAGGATTAGTCGCTACAAGTGACTATATAACTCTATGTAAACAAAGATGGCCACTGGCAGCCATGTTTAACGTTGAATCAAAACAATTTTTGACAAGGACCAACATCATGTCATGCTGATCATTTTACAAAAAGTCCAATATCAATATCACTTATAGTCTTCAAGTAGTAGTCGCTACAAACTTGTATTTTGAAAATCTATTTTTAGCCATGGCAGCCATCTTGAATTTCCGGGCGACCTGAAATTTTGCTAGGATCAATTAGACATCAAGAGCAACATTCCTGTGAAGTTTCATGAAAATCCGTCAAGTAGTTTCAGAGGAGTAGTCGCTACAAGTTTTCATCATATAACTCTATGTAAACAAAGATGGCCACTGGCAGCCATATTTAACGTCAAATCAAAATAATGTTTGACTCTGATAACCATCATGTCATGCTGATCATTTTACAAAAAGTCCCATATCAATATCACTTATAGTTTTCAAGACGTAGTCGCTACAAACTCCTTACTAAAAATCTATTTTTAGCTGTGGCGGCCATCTTGAATTTCTGGCCGATCTGAAATATTGCTAGGATCAATTAGACATTTAGAGCAACATTCCTGTAAAGTTTCATGAAAATCTGTCTAGTAGTTTCAAAGGAGTAGTCGCTACAAGTTTTTACTATATAACTGTATGTAAGTAAACAAAGATGGCCGGCAGCCATGTTTAACGTTGAATCAAAACGATTTTTGACAAGGACCAACATCATGTCATGCTGATCATTTTAGAAAAAGTCCCATATCAATATCACTTATAGTTTTCAAGAAGTAGTCGCTACAAACTTATTTTTAGCCGTGGCGGCCATCTTGAATTTCCGGCCGACCTGAAATTTTGCTAGGATCAATTAGACATCAAGAGCAACATTCCTGTGAAGTTTCATGAAAATCCGTCAAGTAACTAGTTTCAGAGGAGTAGTCGCTACAAATTTTCATTATATAACTCTTATGTAAACAAAGATGGCCGCTGGCAGCCATGTTTAACGTCGAATCAAAACGATTTTCGACAAGGACCAACATCATGTCATGCTGATCATTTTAGAAAGTCCCATATCAATATCACTTATAGTTTTCATGAAGAAGTCGCTACAATCTTGTTTTTTAAAAACCAATTTTTAGATCTGGCGGCCATCTTGGATTTCACATCAACATGAATTTTTGCTAGGATCAACTAGACTTCATGGGCAACATTTCTGTAAAGTTTCATGAAAATCCATTCAGTAGTTTCAGAGGAGAAGTCGCTACAAAAAAAAGTTTACGGACAGACGGACGGACGGACGGACAGACGGACGCCGCACCACGGCATAAGCTCTGCTGATCTCAGTAGATATAAATTAAAATGTACAGTGGATATAACTCCAAAGTGTACAGTGGATATAACTAAAACTGTACAATGGATATAAATCACACTGTACAATGGATATACATCACACTGTGCAGTGGATATAATTCAACTACCTCAAACTGTGCAGTAACAATATTTCAAACTGCACAACAAACTGTACAATGCAAATACTTAAAACTGTACAGTGCTGTACAGTAGAAATAACTCAAACTGCAAATAACTCTAAACTGGTCTGCATACTGTAAATATTTCAAAATGCACAGTGCAAAAAACTAAACCTGTATAGTGTATTAAAATAACTCTGTAAAACTTAATAAAACAATGTAACCTGTAAACTATAGTTAAAGAAGCAGCATGAACTAAAAATGATACTCAATATATATCTAAGCAGCAGAACTGGTCGAGTGTGATAAATAGGCACAAACAAGGATCAGTGAAGACACAGCTACCAATGTTAACAACTGGTATTTTACAATGACATGCACTATTGCCCATAAAACTAGTTATAGCTCACTATCTGCAATACTGAGCAGTCAAAATTGATAACTTCCTGCCATATTTATTCCTAAGAATTTCTATAATGTTTTAACAGTTTACAATAACTCCTGCTTACCTGACGCTGCATTAACAGTTTACAATAAGTCCTGCTTACCTGACGCTGCATTAACAGTTTACAATAACTCCTGCTTACCTGACGCTGCATTAACAGTTTACAATAAGTCCTGCTTACCTGACGCTGCATTAACAGTTTACAATGACTCCTGCTTACCTGACGCTGCATTAACTCCTGCTTACCTGACGCTGCATTAAGTCCTGCTTACCTGACGCTGCATTAACTCCTGCTTACCTGATGCTGCATTAACAGTTTACAATAACTCCTGCTTACCTGACGCTGCATTAACAGTTTACATTAACTCCTGCTTACCTGACGCTGCATTAACAGTTTACAATGACTCCTGCTTACCTGACGCTGCATTAACTCCTGCTTACCTGACGCTGCATTAAGTCCTGCTTACCTGACGCTACATTAACTCCTGCTTACCTGATGCTGCATTAACAGTTTACAATAACTCCTGCTTACCTGACGCTGCATTAACAGTTTACAATAACTCCTGCTTACCTGACGCTGCATTAACAGTTTACAATGACTCCTGCTTACCTGACGCTGCATTAACAGTTTACAATAACTCCTGCTTACCTGACGCTGCATTAACAGTTTACAATAACTCCTGCTTACCTGACGCTGCATTAACTCCTGCTTACCTGATGCTGCATTAACAGTTTACAATAACTCCTGCTTACCTGATGCTGCATTAACAGTTTACAATAACTCCTGCTTACCTGACACTGCATTAACAGTTTACAATAACTCCTGCTTACCTGACGCTGCATTAACAGTTTACAATGACTCCTGCTTACCTGACGCTGCATTAACAGTTTACAATAACTCCTGCTTACCTGACGCTGCATTAACAGTTAACAATAACTCCTGCTTACCTGACGCTGCATTCTCTGCTGCATTTCCATGAAGTTGGCCGAGCCCATACCGACGTTACCAACCCCAGCCAGGCCCCCCATACTACCCAGACCAAAGGGTGTGGCACTGATATCGGGGGGAGGCATTGATCCACCACCCTGAAATGTTAAAAAAACAAATTCATATATAAGTAGGTCTGTAGGTTAAATTATAACCAAATACTAAATAATATCCTGGACGTAATATCTGATAGCAAAGGTACATGTCCAAATGACAAAGTTTAAGAATTTTGCTTTATTTAGGGCGTTATACAATAAGAGAAGTACTTTTTTCTTATTAAAATCTTAAGATTTCTTGGTGAAATGGACTGTATTTTCAAATATTTACAATTTATTGTATTGCATTAGGGTTCACGGCTCCATAACGTTATATGGCGCAAAGATGAATATGAACTTTTTGGAGACAAATTTCAAATTTTACATGAGATAAAAACATGGGGCATGGATTTGGAAAGTTCAGAAACACTGGAGAAACAAAGTTTCTGAAACTCCAAATGTTAAAACCCTATTAGTCGTCTCTTACGATCACGCAAGAGTCTCGCAGTGGTGTCCAGTTTTATTCTTCTTGACCAGTAGGTCTCGACCCAATAAAGGAACTGGAGGCATTTTGGAAGTCATTTTATGAACAGGTATTATTTACTGACCAATAATTAATAATTTTAAGATTTTTTGCATTATCAACAAAAAGTTTTTTTTGTTTTTTTACAGTTTTGCATAAAAAGTTTTAGGGTCGGCCCCTTAAAATAGGGACGGTCGGGTCACCTTATGTGGCCTTAACTAAAGTAAAGTGTTTTTTTAAGCTATTGAACAGAAACAATTGAGTCAAGATTTGCATTTAGCAACTATGATAATACACCCTAAAAGAAGGTGATGTAATTTTGTAAAGGTGGAGAACTTACGAGTGATCCAGTGGTTGTCGTCGAACTCGCAGGTGATGGACTAGTACTAGTAGCGGCTGCAGTCTGCAAAAGTGAATCATACAGCAACCATTAAGCTACTGTCTGGTAAGACAGTACTGTTATAATAAACTGATTGGCAAATCTACACAGACACTCGTCTGTGGAGTAAAGCACTCAGGCTTTATTCCAGTTTGTATACACTCATCTGTGTAGAGTAAAGCACTCAGGCTTTATTCCAGTTTGTATACACTCGTCTGTGTAGAGTAAAGCACTCAGGCTTTATTCCAGTTTGTATACACTCATCTGTGTAGAGTAAAGCACTCAGGCTTTATTCCAGTTTATATGAATTGAGCTGCATCATTATATCATCAGTCAAAGCTCTAACCTTAAACAGTTACGTTTTTCATAACCTGTGACTGTTATTAAAAAAACAACGAAAACTGGGATAGTAACCAGAAGCAGTTACTACCACAAAATCATTCAAGTTTAGATGCATTCTATCTTCTGTACAGGAATTTTCCCTGTATATATATAATTTTCTCCAGGTAGGGTGATTATTCAACTTTACAACCATGCAATAAAATTCTATGAGCATCGATAAAAATCCAATGCGCAAAGCCTCTCAAGTTACCTACTGTTATGCAATAAAATTCATTAAAAATCATTTTGTAGGCACCAACATGACAATAAGTGAACAACAGATAATTGGATCTTGATGAAGATGTATTTATCCTTAATAATAAGTATTCAGACATAAATAAACACTGCACATTTGGCAACTATATTGATTTATTAGCAAATGATCTTGGTAACTGATTTAGGTTACAAATGGTTATTAGGGGAAAATATCTGCTATTCTAAACCAAAGGAAGATAATAATTTGGCATTTTAATAACTTCCAGCAGTTATAAAACTTGTAACTGTTTAAGGTTAGAGCTCTGACTGATCATGTAGATGATGTGTAATGGCATCTTGAGAATTTAACAAAATACAATTGAATTGAATTGAATTGGATTTTATAGTCGCACCAACAGCTAAGGTCATATGGCGACTTTCCAGCTTCCATTGGTGGAGGAAGACCCCAGGTGCCCCTCCGGGCAATTTTCGTGCACGGGCGGGCACCTGGGTAGAACCACCGACGTTCCGCAAGCCAGCTGGATAGCTTCCTCACATAAAGATTCCTAGGCCCCTGAGGGATCGAACCTACAGCGGTGAGGGGCAAGTGATTTCAAGTCAGAGACGTTAACCACTCGGCCACGGACGCCCCTAACAAAATACAAATGTTGAGCAAGTCCTTTAACATAGGTCAAGGTTGGACAATGATGAGCAAGTCCATTAACACAGGTCAAGGTTGGACAATGATGAGCAAGTCCATTAACACAGGTCAAGGTTGGACAATGATCTACTTTTGGTATTGATGATTAGTCAGAATTTTGACAACTGTATGTAAAAGTGTCGAAGGAATAGGGCTCAACATAACTGATGACCAGAATATGTTCATTAAGTAGGTCATGATCAGTCAGATTTCTGAATACTGCGCCAAAGAAGACAATCTGACTGTGGCTTGGAAACTGATATCAACAGTGTGTTAGGAGTTAGGCTCATCATAAAAGATTACCAGAATAAATTCATTCAGTAGGTCAAGGTCTGGTGACGTGCGCTTGATATTGATCAGATGTGTATTTTTCATCTGTTATTCTGTACAAGACGTTTAAAGGTTGACTAAAACTGAGCTTCACATAAATGTCAACATTAATAAGTCCATGAAGTATGCCATGGTCAGTGAGGGACACCTGACTGTGTGCATTGACGTGCAGTAACCATCAAAGTGGTTCCATGTAAAAAGTTTAAAGACCACGTCTAATAGTCACTAAAATGTTACGTTGTGTTGTTGTATCATCGACTCTACGACTAAATAACAGTCAGTGAAGCAACAATACATGTTGTAGGTCAACTGTGGCATATACACCAAACTACTGGCATATCTACAAACAAGCAAAATACAAAGTAGTTCTGTTCAATATGATCTCGATATATACTTTTATCTGAGATTAAAACTCTGCATATATAAACTTAAAAGTATACTGTATTCCAGCAATGGTAGCACCTCCGCTAAAAATAGTGTCACCACCTTTTTTACCACTAATCTTAAGAACTAGAAATGTGGCCATGGGAGTGGACATGGATGCCACCATTGAAAACAATCAGCGGAAAACGATAAAATTTGACAAAAAAAGGACTGTTAATTTTACTCGGAATCGATATGCACATTTTGACGTCATAGGCAAGCATCCTGTAAAGTTTAAAACAATCGGTTGAAAACTGTGGGAGGTGATAGACACACAAACTTTTCGGGATGGACTGACAAGGCTAACCATTCGGAGGTAGGATAAAACAATTTATTGCATTTGCAAAGCGCCCGAGCACTACTACTATGGGAAATAAGTATGTATATACAAAACAATTTTATAAAGTTAGGGGGTAAACCTAGCAGTTCTAAGCCAGTCTGACAAGTATTTTTCCCTGGGATAGTCGCTGTTGTAACAAAATATACATACTCGGTTGGCAGACTTGATGACAAGATGTACCGTCATTCCATCCGTGATTCCATGCTGGGAGAGGGGGTCTCCATCCTTAAGAATCTTGCCAGCAAAAATCAAGCATAGCTGCTCTTCCGGGGACTCAAACTTCTTGGCCGCCAACTCCTTCAACTGGTAATGGTAAATGGCAATGGATGAGTCAAATAACAAAACCCATACAGGCCACTTTAGCTCCAATTTAACTGACTTTGATCCCAGTGACCTCAAATGCATTACCAAGCTTCCTTTCCATATAACTTATTAGCTACCTACACAGCAAATTTCCTTCCGAAACATGTATTTAATTCCTAACTAAAGTTATTGTACGGAAATAAAAAGTGAGACAACCGATGGACGATATAACGGACAAAGTTAAACATAAGTGTACGCCATGATTCGCAGCCAACAAAAAACAATTAAATAAGTGTGAATAGCCAAATATTCAAGAAAATTAATCATCTTTGTACTGAAGTGAATTAATAAGTGTGACCTGATCACTCAGGGTTCTCAATAGACTTTAAAAGTGAAGAGTCATATGACCCTTGACTCAAAAATCTCAAGGGTCAAAATTGAAAAAGCAAGAGTCAAATATAAATCGAACAAATCGAAACGCCATTTTATAAAACATCCTTTAATAACTTTACTTGTAGTGAATTCTGTAAATATTGTATTACAAAGAAAGGTGTGCAAGAATATATATACATTTGAACTTAAAAAACTACTATTCTTTTTTACAATAATGTGTCATTATGTCAAAGATTCCAAAGTTATGTAAGGATGTTTTATAAATTGGGGTCCACATTTGTTAATATTATAAGTTATTGGTGTTATTATAACACAATCTGTGTTTGCACGAATTGTATGTATGTATATTTGGAACATTAAACAAGAAAACAAAAGGACAGTGTATCTTTAATGTATGTTTAATTCTCAAGAAATCTATTCTCATTTTATTAATTTCATTTATTTCAAAAAATAATTCTGTAGTATAGTACACTCTATAATATTATATAATAGACGAAAATATACTTCTTTGCGCCATTTATTTGTGAATTTAACATACATGAATTAATAAAGTCCGTTACTCGATAGCACAAACAATGTCCGTAATCGCAAAATATCACAATGCGTAATGTCCGGTAAGTTTTGACTGAATGCCAACCCAGGTTAAAAAACGCTCTTTTTATGTACATTTCGCCGATTTATAAATATTTAAACTATCAAAATTAATGAACAACAACACAAATAAACAAACAACAAACACAAATAAAGTCAATTTTATTTTTGCCGATTCTACCTGTTTACACGTTTGACCGCTGGCTTCTGTTTTATCGCAATTCAATTTAATTAACCCCCAAATCAATCAGAAGCCGGTAGCAATCAATTAAACAGTTAATCCAATCAAGTCATAATAGTCTTCACCCGCGCAAAGCATAATAAACTTCAAAGATAATCATTAAATTATCAACACAATAGCAGCGATTAGATTACACAGCGACACCATTTACAGACTGGTTAATTCCCCCAAGATGCGACAGCAGCGAATTTGATTGGTCGAGAGGCGATCAAGGTCGTCAGGCAAGGTGTCAATCACTGTTTATGCAGCTGTGATGTAAATAGGTATTGGATTGATGCTTGGAAGCAAATACACGCGCGTCATAAAAACGCACAGGTCGTAAATTAGATGCGTCAGAAATGGGTCAAATTGAAATTCCATGCGTCAAAACGCGTGTCTACGCGTCTATTGAGAACCCTGTCACTAGTCAGTGTATTAGGCAGAAATTCAACAACCGGGTGTGCAAATATGCGAACAGGGTGTGCAAAACAATTAGCTAACACGCGTTATGCCCCAATTCGCGACAAGTCGGTGTCTCAGGGGTAATTTATTTTCACAGATAAAGGTGAAAAAGGTGCATTTTAGATCATCTTTCTTCTATAAATGAATGCAAAACATAACAATATTGAGACAGTAAGAGTTTGGATGTGCTGTTTAAAAAAAAAAAATATTTATCCCACCCACTCCTCCAAATATCGGCCGCGATTTTTCAAAAACGGCTGAGCAAAAGACGGCTGCACGGTTGGCTGGCTAATACACTGTCACTAGTATCGTTCATCATGAAAATAATACAAATAATATCGAATTTACCCCCTACCAGAATGTGGAGGTCTTTTTTTATTGATCACTGATTGGTCAAATAATTTTGATGATGTCATGTGAAAGTTATGAATTCATTTAAAAGTAGTACATGTATCTATTTTTTCTTTCAACTAACATGAATTTGTAAGCGACAGTTTTTCTTATTCGATTATGTAAAAAAAAAAAATCCAAAATTATGTACCATCTAAAACAAAGCTGAATTGTTGTGTTGCAGTGTCCCATTTAATACTCCAATGTCAAGATTGTCGTCTAACTACCAAGAATAGGTTGTAATCGCAAACAAATACCCTCAATACAATCTGTCATGAAATGGACACCACCAGAGAAATATAAATAACATTGCTTCACAACTTCCTCTTTCTTTTCTTATGTTAAATAGTGTGACCTATATAGAGGCTATTGATAAACCTGCGGTAAACACTAAGTCGGATAGAGGCTATGAGTGCTCATTGATGCAGGACAGGGTAGGAATTCAGATTAATTATTTAACAATCTATCAATTTGACCATTGAAATATTAGGCCACCATTAAAAAATTGTTTGTTTGCAGTTTCCGACCCATGGCTTTTAGGGGTGGGTCGGTAGGTAGGGATATATATATATTTTTTTTAACATTTTTATTATTAACGTATGCCCATCGACGGCATGCAAATATCGTGTGCTTCACTAGTATTATCCATAGAGTTTTTTTTAAAAGGGTTTAGTTAAATATTAACAGAACATGCAAGAAAAAAGAAACAAAAATTTTGAAAAAAAAAAGAAAAAAAAAAGAAGAAAAAATTTTAAAAAAAATTGTTTGGGTCGGCGGATTTGCCGTGGGTCGATCGCAAACTGCAAACAAACAATATTTTAATTTAGGCCTTACGTAGGACGAGTAAATCAGAAACCAATTTTCCTGCCCTGAATCATGTGAATAGCCTCTATCCTATACTTATAGTTAACCTTGATTGAAAATAAAATTACATGATATTTTACTTGTTTCTTTAGTGTTTTAAATTGTAGCAATCTTGTTATTATAAGTGTACCAGTCACTTTTAGGCATCATGGTCTGTGTGTTTGGAAAGCCAAGGGCCGTTACTTTTAAATGGCCAGTGGAGATTTGTTTGGTGTTTAACGTAATTTTTCAGTATATTTTAAGCAATGTATGACTACATTTTGTGCAGTGGAGGCCATCTATTAGTGTAGGCTGAATACCCACATACTCCAGGGTAGTAGTTGCTCACAAGTCGGCCACAAGAAAATGAGGAAAAAATCTAGGCCGGCAGATATTAGCATAAAAGAATTGAATTGAATGTTGTTTAACGCTCATCAACACAGTATAGGTTATTTAGAGCCGCCCCAGAGAGAGGGAAAGGAAACATAGGAATCCATGAACCGTGCCCTACTCTTATTATCGAATAGATTCCTATGCAGGGTCCGACAAATCCTCTGCCTGGAGCCCGCGGGCTACCAAAAGTCGAGATTCGGACTACCATTTTTTTCTATCTCCCGTCCGGCGGGCTACTGCAAATTTTCTTTTGAAGTAGCCCGGCAAAAAAACAGATTTTAGCTCTAATCCATATCACAAAATCCTGTGTTCCCAGCTAATTAGTCAGATAAGATTACACCGCCACGCATCGATAATAACACCAATTAACAAGGTGTTTGGACACCACGGGTGATCGGATCAGATCGATTGACAGATTAGTTATGTTAACAGGGTTTTCCCAAGACCTATATCGGATGTCGCATGCGACATGCTTTAATGCCCAGCGGCGAATTTCCGTCATCCTTTGATCTCCGCGACATCCCTTAAATCCCAAAGCATTATGCCACTTGAAACAATTGCAGTCCTGCGCGTGCCTGAATCTGACTGATAGGTTTATTGTCGCTCCCACTAAATAAGCTATGAGCCAATCATATTCGCGATAGCAGACTGCTGATTACCACCTGTGACCTGACACGTGAATACACTTGTTAGTGTTGAGTAATTAGGACACGGTGCTTTATTGATGAGGGACATGTGTTGAGTTGAGTAGAACAATTGCCGAAAATGAATGTTTATGATCGAGAAACAAGCATGATTGTTTCATTCTGCAAGAATTTGTATGTAAGGGCTGTTCCATTAAAACATACCAGTGGGTAGCGGACGGCGATTTATAGAAAATACACGGTAGGATGCATTGTCCCAAAAAAACGTCCCGACTTCGGAATATCGCATCTACAGGTGGGTGGGTAAACAATTGAGTTGTGGGGAATGGGGGGTATCTGAAATCAATCAATCAAGATGGGGTCTCAAACATTTTTAATCAAGATGGGGTGCTTTTCAAGTTAACAAAACACATTTTTTTCTCGAATACTCGTTGATAACCAGACTTGTCAAGCAGGTCAAGGCTTGTTGCTTCTAAAAATAGAATGAATTCAAGAACGACAACTCCTACGCAATTTCGTACTTCGTCATCAATTAGGTTCGTACTATTGTACATCGTACTCAATTTGATTCATACTATCGGTTATTTTTCAGAGGGGAAGTTCCGTGCAGCCGTCGTTTTGAAAAAATCGCGCCCAATATTTGGTGGAGTGGGTGGGGTAAAAAAAAAAGTGTTTTTTTTTAAACTCTTACTTTCTCAAAATTGTTATGTTTTTTAAGTACGAAAATATAACAACAAACTTTAAAGTGACACTGTCAAAAATAAAACCAGTGGTTTTTTTTTATGTGTTTTGTGAATGCAGCCTGTGCCATTGTGAAAATAGTGGCATTTTTCTAGAAATTGTGAAAATTGTGAAATATTATAATAATTTTTTTTTAACTTTTTTCACTTTTAATTTCACAGTTTAATATCCCTTGGTTTTAAGTTTTGTTTTTTGGTAAATACAGACTAGTTTTAACACCAGCGTATATTATGACTAGTATCCTCACTGGTCTGTATTTACCCTAAAAAAAAAAATAAAAAAAAATCAGATTGTGAATTTTCTGGATATAATTGTGAAAAAAGTATACTTTTTGGCATTGTGAATGGGGCCGAATAACGGCCCCAAATTAGGCATAAAAAAACACTGAAAACATTATCCATTTCATTTCAATGATTAAGAGGCATTTTATAATAATTTTGCTTTAGCACCCACGATTTAAAATATCTTTCTAAAATTTAGTTAAACCCTTAAAGCATAGATTTAGATCTTTATAAAATGCCTCTAAATTACTTCAAAGGAATTTGATAATTTGTTTTATTTTTATATTGGTAAAACAACAAAGTCAAAAGTCATATATTATAGAAATAATTTTATTGGTAAATCCATTTACATACAAACATGTTCAATAACAGTGAAAAATGTTAATGAGCCGCCTCGAGTCTGCCGCGCGCATGCCAGGCTACCAAGTTCAGTTTCTGGTAGCCCAGTGGGCTACCACAGATTTTAAAGATTTGTCGGATCCTGCTATGGTTCTTTAACGTGCGGCATAAAAGAAGAGCGAGGCTGTCTGAATTTGGAAAAAAATAGCGAGATTTTCGCTGTTCAGGGGAATGTTTTTTTAAGGGGGGAAAATCATTAAAATGTATGTTTTATGTACAGGGCTGTACAAATCTGACAGCCCGACGCTCGGGACAAGTGGCTTTTGCCGGCGGGCAAGTGCCACTTTACAAAATGTAGTCCCGGGCAAGTGGAATTTTCAAAAACAAGGGGCCCAGGAGGGCCTGTGGACACTTTACTGGCTAATATGTCTCTTATAACATCAATAAAGCGAGTGACTATCAACTTAAAGAGGCAAAATATAGCATTTTTTACTAAATCAACAGTCATAAGTCCGCCATTACTGGTCCGATCTGGCTGGTTTTCAAACTTGGTCAGAAGAGATAATAAAAAAAATAAAAATAATAATAATAAAGAAATATCAAAATAATAAAAGAAAAAAAATTCAAAAAAAATGGTAAAGTTTGGTAAAGATCAGCAGTGCCCCAGATAAGCAGCGTATCTGCGTATTTCACTCAATTAAAATTGCCAAATACCCAATTAATTTCCCTGACATGCGTACCAGATACGCAAGCAATTTCCTTTACACTCAATCATTAATAATGATTAATTAGACAAACCACTGCCATGAATAACAAGTCAATAAAGCTCAAATAAAGACGGGTAAGTTACCTTGCTTGTTTTACATTTGATCCCCAAATCATCCCATTATTTTTGAAAATTTGAAATTCACTCAATTAAGGCCTAAAAAAAAGATATGTATGTTTCCGGTTTCACGACCGACCGTACTTTTTCACCGGCGACCCTAAATATTTTTAATGAGATGAAAAAAAAAAGGAAAAGATATTACAATCAAACAACAAATATTTTTATTCAAATGATAACTTTATTAGCATTAATTTAACATTTAATAATAACAATTTAATATGAATTCATAGTTTAAACTTAACAAGTGTCAAACAGTTTGTATCCTGAAGAGACACAGAGTTGTTAAGCATCTAATCTGGATCCAAACTCAGGGTTTCCCCCAGGATCATAAGACATGTCGCATGCAACATGCCTTCCTGGAAAAGAAAGGAAAACAACATGCCTTCATCAGAGCAACATGCCTTAAGATTTTCTTAATTTTCATGAATAACAGATTTAAAAGAAAAAAATAGAATTTCTATGGTGATTCTTGTTCCTTTTGCACCAAAATCATAGAAGTATGTTATTTTGCCATTTTGCCATTAATAGGCACTATTAGTTTCAAGCCCAGTTTGGTAAATGTAATGTCAGAACAACATGCCTTCACAATTTTCTGGGGGAAACCCTGCAAACTGTTTGCAAAGGTTATCAAGAAGTAAGTTTTTGCCTTAGTACAAAAATGGTATAATATATGCGAACAATATATATATAAAAAAAATATCTAAAAAAAAAAGTTTTCCTACCTACCTACCCTAACTTTTTGCCAGGGTGAAACCAGAAACACACATATTTTTTAGGCCTAATTTTATGAGTGAAATACCCAATAGGTCCAAACTGGTTATCTGGGGCACTTGATCAGATGAAAAATGAAGGCCCTATCGCCTTAACAAGGCAAAATATAGCATATTTAACGAAATCAAGGGCCACAACTCCGCTGTTAATGGTCCGATTTGGCTGGTTTTCGAACTTGTTCGAGCTTTTAATAGTTTTATTGAAATTAACAATCTAGTAAAATTTGTTAAAGATTGTATGAAAAATGAAGGCACTATCGTCTTAACGGGGTAAAATATAGCATTTTTAACTAAATCAAGGACCATAACTCCGCTGTTAATGGTCCGATCTGGTTGGTTTTCCAACTTATCTGAGCTTTTCTTGACACTAACAATCTGGTAAAGTTTGGTAAAGATCAGATGAAATATGAAGGCCCTATCATCTTAACGAGACAAAAGTTAACGACGGACGGATGGAGGACAACTCGGCATCCCATAAGCTCTGCTGATCTTCATTCCTGTTTACAAGAAATATATATATAACTCTGGTTAAAAATGATTACAATGCAGTGATGTGTTTTAGTGTAATAAGTAAAGTTAATTACTTCAAATAATTTATGGAGCACGAGGATCATGATCTTTGAGTAACGCATATCTACCTACTTTGGGTTTCAAGGTATCATTATAATGGCAATAAAAAAGACATTTACCCTGAAAAAGGTCACAGTCTGACAGTTTATAATACTAAAACAACTAGAAACAGCACTCGTACGGTACTTTCGCATGATACATTCTAAAATATATCTAAAACAAATAAACATTGTATATTCACTATACAGAGTTAGTGTTGAGACCAAAGAACTCAAAATCCCCTGAAAAACGACAGCAAGATTTGACAATGGCAAAAGGATGAACGCCCATAGATGAGAGTTGGTAAGATGGATCCAGCAGTGTTCGACACTAACGCTAGCCCGATAGCCCGGGGCTAGTAAAAGTGACCGTCGGGCTAGCACGTACGATCGTCTAGCTAGCCCGATTGGCTAGTAGATTATAGAACAAACACGTACCCAATTTGCGTTGGCATTATATAAATAAAATCTCAAGCACTGTTAATCATTAATGTTCCGCAGATTCTCGCTAAAAACTGCTGCTCTTTTAGTCCGCGGACGTAAAACGACATTTGTTTTCTTTTTGCTTTCGTTTACCGCGTGATACCAGCCCGATACCGAATCACACAAACGCTTGTAACTACGCCTTATAAACTAGACAGCTTTTCTCAAGCGTTTTTATGACCACGATTTCAGCAGTTGTTTCCGCTTCCGTCTGAAAACGCCGCGAATTATGAAAGTGCTATAAACGGTGCAAACATAGATCGATTTTTGGGGCTTTCTCCACCAGCCAAAAAACAAAAAACTCTATCATAATATTTTCTAATTTCTGTGTTTCTCATGTACATTGTTCAGAAATTCTATAATAAATTAAAATAATAATCATCACAGTATGTTACTTTTCTTAACAGAGGTGCAGACTGCCACGAGATCAGGTTATTGTGACGGTGGGTGCTGTCAGCGATGCCACAAATTTTGAATCTGATTTGTGTTGTTATTTTATATCAATATACAATGAGGATTTGGTACCGTTGGTAGCAGGGCTAGTAGAAATTATGGGGGGCTAGTGAAACTCCAAACCAACTAGCCCCCGGGGCTAGTAGGTCCAAAAAGTTAGTGTCGAACACTGTCCAGCCTCCAGGACTATGGACAGACAGAAACTGTAGATTGCAGTCTTGTGTGTTAACCATTTATCAAAATAAACGTTATTGGAAAGGCACTTAATGCGTAACATAAAGTGCTTGACATTATCTAAGGAAGATAAATACTGTGACATAATTTGTAGAAACTGAACCCTCAACATACCGGACCTATATTTTGTCGGTTCACAGTGTAAGAACGGCCCAGATGCCCCCAAGATGGTTTTAAAATATACCTTTTTAACTAAATCATCTGCATTAAGTTGGATTTCCTGCTTTTCTTTCGGTGTTTTTACAGTAATTGTTATTTGTTTTCCAGAATTTTCCGAATCGTTACTGTCAGCCATTTTGCTTAATTTTGTGGCGTATTTCCGGTTCTGGTGGACGTACTAAAAAACGGGACCAATCTTGGCCCCGATTTGATCAACTCGGCCCCCAGGTGGAAGTTTGTATAGACAACTCGGCCCCCAATTTAGTTTAATATAATAGATAGAAACTTTAGTTTTGTATGTGTTTTTCGTATCCTACTTACTGTTGCTTACTGTAACTTACTGTTCCGAGGCCAATGGTAAGCCTGTGGCTTCTGGACGCCCATCGCTTTGTTGGTTTAACGGTCGAGAGTGTCTACTGCGCAGGCTTGGGAAACAACTAGCATCAATTTTTATTTGATTGTTACGCCAATGATCCTAGATTATGCCAATGATCCTAGATCAAACATGTTTTACCAGTAGGCATAAAGTGTGACATTCGTAACATCTCGTTCACTTCTTCAAAGCTTGATCCGAAGAATGACGTGATTGGCCGAGTTTGCACGATTGAAAGTGTGTATATTTACCAACTAACTAACTGACTAACTAACTAACCAACCAAATAAGAAAGAAAAAAAGAAAGGAAGAAAGAAAGAAGAAAGAAGAAGAAGAAAGAAAGAAAGAAAGAAAGAAAGAAAGAAAGAAAGAAAGAAAGAAAGAAGAAAGAAAGAAAGAAAGAAAGAAAGAAAGAAAGAAAGAAAAAGAAAAAAATAGTGACCTGAACCCATCACCATTTTCCCAGAGGAATTGAACGAATAGCTACCAAAATGAAAGATCTTTGGCATGCAGACATTGATGTTTTAGTTGCTGTTCACTAAACTCAAAGCATTAAGGCTGGAGCATTCTGGAATATTAAGAAACAGTTGACAGACCTCCAAGGCGGCTTTTATGATATAGAGCAGTACACCGGAGTACCTGTTTCAGAATCAGCATCTGCAAAGAGAGCGATAGACACAGAGATAAAACCGACAAAATCACGCTGAATGCCAACGTAAACATTAATTTGTCAGACATTGACAGATTGCATCGCGTAGGAAGACCAGATCACAGTGGAAAGAGACCACGCGAAACTATAGTTCAATTCACGTTTTGATGGGCACGACCGGAATTTCTGACAGGTAGAAAGAAATTAATCGAAATAAAAATATTTACTTAAAAGAAGACCTTACCAGGAAAAAATTAATGTCTCCATTTGAAGAAATACAAGGGTAATGATAACAAACGTACAATGACATATGATGGCAATACCTTTAGCAAGGATGCAATCAACAGAACCGTAAAAATAACTATGTGCAGAGACCCTGAGAACAACAGACCATCATACAAACTGTAATTATAACTGATTATGATCTGAACTCTACGTGAGATCCCGATAGTTTCATCGTACTCTTTGTATAAACCTTGTACAGACACAGTTGCGTTCAAGTAGCCGAAATAAAGCAGAATGAACGCAGAACGAACTAATAATTAATAGAGAATAAATGGAGAATGAACGCAGAATGAACGCAGAACGAACGAAAAATGAACGATGTACGATGTTCACTGAACGCAGATGAACGCTGATATCATTTTTCATGAAAGCAAAATGAACGATGAATGCATTTTTTTAAAACGCTGAACACTGAAAACGAAAGCAACCACTGTAACGCAGTTTTAAAAATTGCGTTTGTTAAAATGAACTCAAATGCATTTCGCTTTTTTTGGATACTTCTATTACTATCCTTTTGAACGCGGTTGAGTCGCTAATTACCACAATCAGGGAGTACGTATACTTACTCCCTGCCACAATCCACTCGCTTTTAATTTCAATATTACATTTTCTGCAGAGACAGTAAGATTTTACCGCATAAACGTTAAACGTTAAATAATTCAGGCGAAAACAATAGTCAATCTCTCCCAGAGGCATTACTGTATGTGCATGCAAAGAACGACAACTCTGTGTAGAGATTGAACAATAGTATCGTGAGAGATGTTGTGACTGTTAATCGCTGAACGAACGAACGAACGAACGGTTGAGTCGATACTTATCACAATCCACTCGCCTACATATATTTTGTAGAGACCGCACGTCTCTCACCGTCTTTCCTGGGCATTTTACTAAAGAGCTGCATACACTTTAAAAAGTATATAATTTGCGCGAAAACAATAGTTGAATGTATCTTGAGAGATGTTGCGATTGTTAAACAGCACGCATTCTGTTGCGTTGAAGAATCCAGATCCGTACATTTAAATGAACGCAGAGTTTCATTTATAAATGGTGAATGCATTCAATAATAAATACTGGGAATGAGATCCCTTGGCAATCTCCACGCAGAGTTATCGTTCCTTTCACTCACATATATCACTGCTAACTACTAAATTACAAGATTTTGGTAAAACCTGTTGAATTGGAATATGTTTGCCTGAAACTTATTTATTTCTTGTGTAAATATAATTTTCAGAATATCTGCAGATTAGATGTTGCAAGATTTGAAATAATGCACAAAAACAATCTAGTTTTAATCGGGACTATTTTACTACAAAACTAATACGTACTTAGGTCATATCACTCTATACGCATATGTAAACATTTTAAACCGAAGCTCGATAGCAGAAAATTACTTTAAAAAAATAACTCACAGAAATAAAAATTGAAATTATTTAATATAGGTCTATATTTTATCTTTGCAGATCACGCAAAAGGATTTATTACAAACATCGTCATAACTTTTTTGAATAATCACGTGACCTAACCGTTCGCCCTACTTCCTTTGACGTTGGAGGGCTGGCGTGGCGCAGTCGGTAGCGCGGCGGATTTGTAACCGGAGGCCCAGGGTTCAATCCTCCGTGGTGCCACTGAATTTCGTCGGTGTGTTCTTGGGCAAGACACTTTCCCTTAGCCTCGTCCGTCGGATGGGGACGTAAACCGGGCGGTCCCGTGTATCGGTCTATCCTCCGAGCACGTTAAAGAACCATAGGAATCTATTCGACAATAAGAGTAAGCACGGTTCCCGGATTCCTATGTATCCTTCCCCTCTCTCTGGGGCGGCTCTATATAACCTATACTGTGTTGATGAGCCGTTAAACAACATTCAGTTCAATTCAATTCCTTTGACGTTGACAGAGTCAAATGAGGAACGAGTGTACTCTGGGTAGAGATTGATCCCTTGGAAGCAACAAACACAAACAAGAGAGGAAAATAGCTCACTCGGTTTTATTGAGTCCGTTCAAGAACGCAAATTAAATTAATTTCAGTATTTATTGACATTAACACCTGCGTTGTTTAGTTTGTTTGTTGTTGGTGGGTGTAAAGGTCAAATCAGTAGTATTATTACTTAATGGTCCTTTGGGATCATTAAGCCCAATCTGTGTAAAGTAGAATAGCCTACCGCTCAAACATCAATCGTGAACCCTCGGCCAATCCCGTCATTCTTCGGGATCCCGCTTCGTGTGTATCACGGCGATTCGGTATGTTCAACATTTTGACATTCAGTTGGCCGGAAGTCAACGGCACAGAAAATAGTGCACTGTTGCTATGTAAACAATATGGCCGCTGTCCACACGTGTTGATGTAAAATTTGCGTTCAGTGTCTGTTTTTTACAATGCAGATGACGGTTTTATCACTGCTTTCATGTAAATAAACTATTGATGGAGCAATCTGCTGAATAACATTGCAATATTTGGATGATAACTTTGATTTTGAATGCAAATTTGTTTTGGCGGTTTTGCCGGGAATCTAAGATAGGATGACGTAACCAATCGAAGCAGTGTACGAGATGTTAAGAATGCTCAAACATATGCTAGGGGGCGTAAAATGTGCTGCACCTTATTTTACTTCTCATTGAACAGACTCAATAAAACCGATTCCGCTTCTTTTCTATTGTTTGCGATTGCACCTTCCAGGGGATACCCTTGTTTTGTATTTATTTCACCTGACCACACACAATATATTTCATAGAACCTTTTAATTGTTTGAATAAATATTGGAATTTCCCTTCGCTTGCATTAAACTTCAGTCAACGGCTTCTGATTTTCAAAATAGGTTAATTTCAGATTGTTTAACGCATCACTTCTTATAATGTTATATAATATGAGCCTGTAAGCCATTGTAGAGTCCGCAGTCCTCTAACGCTTCTTGTGCGATAGTGTAGTTGAATGAATTGGTTTAAACTCCCAGCGAATTTAATCCACCGACCTTTCCAAACCGGTACCCCTATTGCCAACCATTTCTGTGTGTGGTGTAGCATAGGCGGTACCCCTATTGCCAAACATTTTATGTTTGATGTGTAGCATAGGCGGTACCCCTATTGCCAACCTTTTTATGTTTCAGGTGTAGCGAAGGCGGTACACCTATTGCCAACCATTTATGTGTGTGATGTAGCATAGGCGGTACACCTATTGCCAACCATTTATGTTTGTGGTGTAGCATAGGTGGTACCCCTATTGCCAACCATTTATGTCTTTGATGCAGCATAGGCGGTACCCCTATTGCCAATCATTTATGTTTGTGATGTAGCATAGGCGGTACCTCTATTGCCAACCATGTATGTCTATGGTGCAGCATAGGCGGTACCCCTATTGCCAATCATTTATGTCTTTGCTGCAGCATAGGCGGTACCCCTATTACCAACCATTTATGTTCGTGGTGTATCATAGGCGGTACCTCTATTGCCAACCATTTATGTTCGTGGTGTAGCATAGGCGGTACCCATATTGCCAACCATTTATGTATGTGGTGTAGGATAGGCGGTACCCCTATTGCCAACCATTTATGTACGTGCTGTAGCATAGGCGGTACCCCTATAGCCAACCATTTATGTCTATGGTGTAGCATAGGCGGTACCCCTATTGCCAATCATTTATGTCTATGGTGTAGCATAGGCAGCACCCCTATTGCTAACCATTTATGTCTTTGATGCAGCATAGACGGTACCCATATTGTCAACCATTTATGTTTGTGGTGTAGCATAGGCGGTACTCCCTATTGCCAACCATTTATGTTTGTGGTGTGGCATAGGCGGTACCCCTATTGCCATTCATTTATTTTTGTGGTGTATTATTGGCGGTACCCATATTGCCAACCATTTACGTCTGTGTGTAGCATAGGCGGTACCCCTATTGCCAATCATTTATGTCTTTGGTGTAGCATAGGCGGTACCCCTATTGCCAATCATTTATGTTCGTGGTGTAGCATAGGCGGTACCCCTATTGCGAATCATTTATGTTTGCGGTATAGCATAGGCGGTATCCCTATTGCCAGTCATTTATGTCTGTGGTGTAGCATAGGCGGTACCCCTATTGTCAACCATTTATGTTTGTGGTGTAGCATAGGCGGTACCCATATTGCCAACCATTTAGTCTGTGGTGTAGCATAGGCGGTACCCCTATTGTCAACCATTTATGTCTGTGGTGTATCATAGGCGGTACCCCTATTGCCAATCATTTATGTTTGTGGTGTAGCATAGGCGGTACCCCTATTGCCAGTCATTCATGTCTGTGGTGTAGCATAGGCGGTACCCCTATTGCCAACCATTTATGTCTGTGGTGTAGCATAGGCGTTACCATATTGGCAACCATTTAGTCTGTGGTGTAGCATAGGCGGTACCCCTATTGCCAACCATTTATTTCTGTGGTGTATCATAGGCGGTACCCCTATTGCCAACCATTTATGTCTGTGGTGTATCATAGGCGGTACCCCTATTGCCAACCATTTATGTCTGTGGTGTAGCATAGGCGGTACCCCTATTGCCAACCATTTATGTCTGTGGTGTATCATAGGCGGTACCCCTATTGCCAACCATTTATGTCTGTGGTGTAGCATAGGCGGTACCCCTATTGCCAACCATTTAGTCTGTGGTGTAGCATAGGCGGTACTCCCTATTGCCAACCATTTATGTCTGTGGTGTAGCATAGGCGATACCCCTATTGCCAATAATTTATGTCTGTGGTGTAGCATAGGCGATACCCCTATTGCCAATCATTTATGTCTGTGGTGTAGCATAGGCGATACCCCTATTGCCAATCATTTATGTTTGTGATGTAGCATAGGCGATACACCTATTGCCAACCATTTATGTCTGTGGTGTAGCATAGGCGGTACCCCTATTGCCAACCATTTATGTCTATGGTGTAGCATAGGCGGTACCCCTATTGCCAATCATTTATGTTTGTGGTGTAGCATAGGCGGTACCCATATTGCCAACCATTTTGTCTGTGGTGTAGCATAGGCGATACCCCTATTGCCAACCATTTAGTCTGTGGTGTAGCATAGGCGGTACTCCCTATTGCCAACCATTTATGTTTTTTGTACAGCATAGGCGGTACTCCATATTGTCAACCATTTAGTCTGTGGTGTAGCATAGGCGATACCCCTATTGCCAACCATTTATGTCTGTGGTGTAGCAAAGGCGGTATCCCTATTGCCAATATTTTATGTTTGTGATGTAGCATAGGCGGTACCCCTATTGCCAACCATTTATGTCTTTGGTTTTACATAGGCGTTACCCTGTTGCCAATCATTTATGTTTGTGATGTAGCATAGGCGGTACCCCTATTGCCAACCATTTATGTTTGTGGTGTAGCATAGGCGGTACCGCCTATTGTCCCTATTGCCAACCATTAATATTTGTGGTGTAGCATACTTGTATTTCTCCTTGTAAATATTGTTTATCTTGCGTGTTTTTGGCTGACTATGTTCTGTGAGTGCTACATTTCATGTTTGACTTTTATACCTACTGTTAGCCTTGTTGTTTGGTCTGTGCTCGGTGGAGTATGTACTGGGTTTGACTCTTGAGTACATTGCCTTGCTTTTGTGTTCGTTTTGTTAATGTATACGGTATAGTCGAATGCTGTTGTTTTGCCATTAGTATCTGATGTGTTATTTGTGTACCATAATTCAACCTCATTAGCATATCACTATTTAGAGTTGCTTCATTGGCTGTCGCAAACACAAGAGGTTCTTTTCATACGTTAACTCTTCGTTTGAATATATCCTTTTCTTACACGTAATCATACTACTTATTTTTACGGTTTCTCATTTTTAGCTTAATTAATACGGATTCAATACGCTGCTAAGAAGCTTTTGCCTAATCCCATACAAATTTAACGCCGTCATTGTGCGAGATATGGCAGTAAACAATCCAGTCAACATAACTTAAATCCTATTACATGGTATCTATTATAGAATAAACAAAACAAGCCATAGCTTGACTTTCGATGTAATTGTGCGCCTGGAAACTTTTACAAATTGTGAAAGTCGTCACAAAGGTCAAACATGAAATGTAGCGTTCAAAGAACGCAGAACCATAGAACGTGAAGCACGTGAAGCACGTGAAATTGTTTTTTAAAATGTTTATACATTTATTTACTCTTCCCTGTGCACAATGCAAGGTGAACGTTACCGACGCAGTCATTAAGAGGTATCTCCTATTAGTCAAGTAGTATGTAATAGGTAGAACTATACTCAGCAAAAATAGAAACGTCCCTCTTTTAAGCTGTGATTTGCATAGGGTTGACTTTGTTACAGTTTGTACACCAATCTAGATACAATTCTATCATTTTATACTTATCACTCAGTCATTCTGATCAGAAACATGTATTATTCAAACTGCGAAATCACCCAGGTGCCCGCCCGCGCACGAAAATTGCCCGGAGGGGCACCTGGGGTCTTCCTCCACCAATGAAAGCTGGAAAGTCGCCATATGACCTTAGCTGTTGGTGCGACTATAAAATCCAATTCAATCAATCAATCACTATATTTTTATTATAAAGGGAGGTAATCTGAAAATATTCGTTCTTGAAAGCTGTATGGCGCGGAAATGAGTGAAAATATCAGCGTCGTTTCTCTGTTTTTGTGGTGATGAGGTCATTCTCTGTTTATTTCAATATAACAAAACTGTGTTAACTCAAAGTTTTAACCACAAGACCCGGAAATGCTGTTTAAACCAAATCAAGGGGAATAAGTTTGCCCATAAATTTGATTCAAAGAAAATTGTTTTCATGACAGTGCTGGCCTTTAACAAAGGTATTCGCATATAAGATTAAATAAAATAAAATTTTACTGTGTCTAAATCTATGGGTAAAGTTGGGGACGTTTCTATTTTTGCTCAGTATACAATTATAACCTTTTTTCCATATATTGAAAAAAGGCGTGATGACGTCATCATTTAAAAATGGCTGCCTCCATTGGAATTTTTTTGCATATTTTCAACCGGAATATTTATTTTGCATTTTTTAAAGCCGGGATTTTTTATTTCGCCTGGTACACTGGCCAGATTATTGCTTTCATCAACTAGAGCCACATAAACCCCACACCTTCCCCACTCCTACACCACTATCACCATCACCATCACCCCAGATAAATAGACAAATATTATGTTCTATTCTTTTTGGTTTCTTTTCAGTTACCATGTCTGCATCCTGTTCTCTGCCAACCCCTCCCCCACCTCCCCCACCCCCTCTCCACCTTAGACTCTCCCCCAATGAAAATATTGTATTATTTCTGTGTTTTTTTCCTATTCAGTAACACTTCACTTCCCTTCCCCTCTTGAAATCATATTCTTTCTGTTGGTATCGAAGGTTTAGCTTTATTTGGTATATATATTTACTGACCACTACCTCCCCGCACCCACTACATCTTCACTTTACCACCACCTATTAACCTCTATAATTAAGTATAAAAAACAATTAGACATATTATTTTCAACTACAACAAAATAGTTTCTGACCTTGATATAGTAAATAACACTCCTAAGAAATGTGAGTGTAATACATCAACATGTTGCTATGCTCCAGCAGGTCATGTCATCACTGGTAATTTTGATATTGTAGATAAACATATTCGGCATCAGTTGTCTAAATGTCCTAAGTATAGATTACTTTCAATTATTGATTTCAATGCATGTCGTGCTCAGATCTCCCAATCCATTGAGGAATTTATAATAAATGGTGTCGTAGAGAACATGCGGACCCTAACTCTCTTTCTACTTGGAAAAAAGTCATTTCTTTACGATTATAGATACGCGTATTTACTTTTATAATGCTAACCCCTCTTTACTTCCTCCGAGACCTAGGTATTCGTTTCGTAATTTATCGGGAATTCAAGACTTACGTAATAAATTTGTTTTAGTTCATACTGATATAGCAACTAATAATGTAATTATTGTTTGACGACTACATTACGTCAATCTCTGGAACTCAGTAGCACTAATTTGTATACTCCAGTTCAATCTACTGAGGATGATGTTGTTTCCACACGTATCACTCGGTGCACTACTTTCAAGTAGATGAAAAGCAAAATAAACTGCCAACTATGTACTGGATTCCTCAATTACATTGAGTTGAATTGAATGTTGTTTAACGGCTCATCAACACAGTATAGTTTTTTTAGAGCCTCCCCAGGGAGAGGGGAAGGATACATAGGAATCCGGGAACCGTGCCCTACTCTTATTATCGAATAGATTCATATGGTTCTTTAACGTGCTCGGAGGATAGACCGATATACGGGACCGCCCGGTTTACGTCCGCATCTGACGGACGAGGCTAAGGGAAAGTGTCTTGCCCAAGAACACACCGATGAAACTCAGTGGCACCACAAAGGATTGAACCCGGGGCCTCCGGTTACAAATCCGCCGCGCTACCGACTGCGCCTCACCAGCCCTCCCTAATTTACATACAAATCCGTATAAGGGCCGCTTTGAAGCCTTTAATGAAACTTTTAACTTCTTGTCTTACTTCTGCTAAAGATCATGTTAAACAATATTGTGCTAAAACTTACGAAAACTCTGGGATTAATTTATTTTGGAATATTACAAATTCAGGAGACGTTCTTGATGCAATGTGTAATAAACGTCAAGTTTCATCTATAATTACTTATGACTTATCTACACTATATACAACCTTACCACATCACCTTATCAAAAACAACCTTATTGCTCTTATTCAAAAACGTTTCGCTAGAGAAAAACTACATTTTTGGTCTGTAATAATATCAAAGGGCTTTTTACTAACGGCAGTTTAGACAATTACACTATGTGGATTTGCCAAGAAGTTTTTGAATCACTCATTTTCCGATTAGATAATATTTTTGTCAGGTATGCAACTACCGTTTATAGACAAATTGTTGGTATCCCTATGGGTACGGACTGTGCACCTCTTGTCGCAGTTTTGTTCTTGTATTGAAATGACAGCGATTTCATGTTGAGTCTTTCATCCGATACTCAGACAGATGTAATTGAAGCCTTTAATGACACCTCTCGGTATTTGGATGACTGTTAAACATTGACAATCCTTTCTTTTCTACTGCTACTTTCTACTTTTCTATCTATCCTAAGGAACTTCAACTTTACAAAGCTAATATTTCTGATACTAACGCTTCTTTACATCTCTCTATTAAACATGGCGAACTAATTAGTAAAATATACGACAAGTGAGATGATTTTAATTTTGATATTGTCAATTATTCCCATTTAGATGGGGATGTTCCCCGAATTACATCTTATGGGGTCTATGTTTCTCAACTTATTCGTTTCTCTAGAGCTGGTAGTCGTGTTGAGGACTTTAATATTCGTAATATTTGTATAACAGAAAAGCTTTCCATCAGGTTACCGTTACCATAAACTTCGTAAAACCTTTGCAAAATCTTATTATCGTAACCCTGATCTTCTTTCCGAATATAAAAGTAATTTAAGAACTATTTTGCGACAAGGACTATCACAACCTGACTTCTATGGTGACGTGATTACAAACTTCGTAAGATCCTTTGTCATGATCACTTCATACTATCTTTGTTAAACTTGTTAAAAGGTTTATCGAAAGAGTCCTATTATTTTGCAACGTACTGCATGCTTGGTGGTGGACCCTTTTTCTTTTCACCACTATGCTTTCCTATTTAATTGTACGATGACCGGACAGGCTGTGGACCCTATGATGACGTCTACCTAAAGCCCAAGCGGACGGTGATGTTTGATGTGTGTGTGTGTGTGTGTAATTCTAAGGTTTATAGTCCCTCCGCCAACGAACACGTCAAGGTATACCTGACGCGATGGGCACAATAGAGTCTGGACTTTTTAAAGGTGTAATTTTGAATTTTGAAGCTGATATAGACCTTGCCAACAGGTCTGTTTAATGCCTAAATATGTGCTAAAAGCGGTGTCAACAACAGCGGTTAATTCAACCTAATTTCGTGTATTGACACCTTCCGGTCCTAGCTTTGTTTGGCGTTGTGTTGTATGTGGTGCGTGCTTGTTTTGTAGTGTTATGATTATGTTTTTAACATATCATATTTGCTGGGGTTTGATGAGGGGTATGCCTGTACTACGCCATCTTGGGGATGATTAGCGTGTCCATTTGCAGCATACTAATACTTATGGTCATCGAACTGGGGCCTGTTCGGTTATTTCTGTGATGTATGTTTGTACTTGTTGGGGCATTTGTTGGTGTTAAGTTTGTTGGTTGCTGTGCCTGGGGCATAGCGTGTGTGTCTGGTCCGAGGTACTGTGGCAGCAATTCCACATCTTGTTCGCGCAAGGGGTTTGCTACCACTGGGGAGGAAAGGCCAATTATGGTCGATAACGGTTTCCAGTCAAGATTGCCCCTGTGTAAGTGTCCCACAGGTTGGTGATGAAAGGGACCGTAAGGAGGCGCGCCTTAGTCCTAAATGGGTATGTGCCGTGTTTACTGGGTTTAGAGTTAACATTACTATTGTACTTAGTTAAGAACTATTATACTATTATTACTGTAGTTGTTGGTTTTTTAAGACGGTCACATCCCTTATGGTATAAAGCACAATAAAATTTAATGTTTTTGTATGGCTTCTACTGGTATACTTATTTGCTTATTTATTTATTTATTTATTTTTTTACTTATAATTGTTATAATATCAAAAATTGAATGCCTAAAAAGTGGCCTAATATGTGCTATTCCCACTATAACACCGCTCGATATTTCCGTGGGACGCGTTTTGTTGTATTTACTTATTCGTCCGGTGCGAATGTCAATGGTATTTACTTATATATAGACAAATTTAATATCTTGTCCATACACGTAAGCGTACGTTAATACTCGGGGTATATATATATACGAATATTGGGTGATACCACATAGTAGGTAATTATATAAAAGGATAATATAATATTTCATACATACACATAGATATACATACATCCATTCACATAGTAGATATATACAGAATACTTACAATACAGGTGGTTATTATAATTCATGCACACTCATACATATAAACATTCCACTTATTTCCTCGATGTTTCATTTTATTGCGTCGACCTTAACCTGTCGTGTTCTACTGCCTGACCTGACCTACTTGGGTGTCCTACTTAAAATATGTATTTAATGCCGAGTTCTTACTATGTTATTCAGGGTCACGGTCGATATAAGTGTCAAGGTCGGATTTTGTCAATTTGGACACGGCGCGGACCGGATGGAAATCACTTGGGTTTTAAGCGATATTAGGGTGTAAGGGTGACTTTACCTTATAATATTGCTTTCTTAGTTAAGCGGATACCATTATGTGATAAGTTCTTTATGATATCTAGACATTTTATTGGTTCGCATACTTATTCTCAATTATTTTAGAGTATTGGGGCCCATCCTATACTATGCTGTAAAGTCGCTACTGGCTAGTATTTGTTTGCTGTTTTTGAGAAATCACTTGGTTTTAAAGCGATATTATTACTGTTTTTAATGTTTGCTGACGGGTCACTTAGTACGACTTATTGAGGTGAAATTTACAGAATAATTATATGGAGAATTGCATGTTAATTATACATACACCTATACATACATACATGCACACCAGATTTCCTCTCTCTCTCCCGTTCCGGCTCACAAATACTCTCATATACACGGCCAATAAGTCGACCTCGCTAATCCATTATTTATTACATACTGCTGTAAGTTATTATTGTTCTACTGCTTCACGGGTTGCTGTAACTTGCCTATGCTTATACCTAATTATTTGTCTAAATGATAACTATGGCCGGACCTGCTATGAACGTATGTTCATATACCCTTTTTCAAGGACACCCCGCAGTGATGTCGCGCCCACCCAATCTTTTAAGTCTTCTTCGGGCCTAGACCTAAATACGTTTGCACGCCCCAAAGACTACAGCGGGCTTCCACCTGCTGTATTTGTGTCAGTGGAGAGACTCGCCCACTATGTAGGTGTAGTTCCTTCATAGTTTAGGCATTGATTTGGTAGCGCGGCCTCACCGTGTGATGTTGTCACCATTATTGATATGGGGTCCGGTGCCGCTTCCTCATCGTTAGCCTTACTCAGTGCTCACAGAGCTGGATCCAGGGTGAGTTACGACCCCAGTCACTACCGAGTGTCAGGAAGGATGGCGGATTTGGCCATGGGCCCATATTACAATATAATATAAACATATGCATGCATTTGTATGAAAATCGTGTACTTGTTAATGATAAAATGAGTTAAGGATGGAATTGTATTGTGTGTGTGTATGCTTGTGTCTCTGTCATTTCCTCAAGGATACACATTTGTTTCACTGAGCTCTGTATGCTGTGC
>JAWPHD010017765.1:0-43018 GCA_037043455.1 Cyrtodaria siliqua | reverse complement strand
TATGTGATACCTATGACAGGTATAAAGTTGCCACCTGCTAAGAGATATATAGCCATATACATTACTGTTACGTCTGATTTCTTTTAATTTCAGATTCTACAGGTGTTTGACTCGTGTGCAGGTGAGTTGGGGCCAGATCAGTTCCAGGAGTTTGCCCTTCCATACCTCAAAGACATTGCATACCGAACAAAAGAAAAAATAGCCGAGGCTCATCTTGAACAGGTGCCAATGGTAGGTAGAGATTATTTAACAGGGGGGTTCTGTTTATGTCAGGAATTCCTACACAAGATGGGAGGCTTGTTTTATTTTTTCTTGTGGATGAAATTGAGTGAAAAAACAAAAGACACATCCCATCAAGTGTAAGTATTTACCTATGATCAGACCAAATTATCAACATAAATGTGTGTACTTTTCATATTAAATTCTATATAAAAAAATGTTTACAAAAATATGAATAATACTTTATATGTCCATTGTTATATAAGATTAGCTGTAAAGTCAGGAAAATGTGTCACTGAAATGGTAAATACATGTAGTCTTTATAGTTCATATATTCCCCCTGAAAACACTTGTAGTTTTCATAATGAATAATTCCTTGCAAGCTTAGATACATATTTTAATATGCAATAAAAACTAAATGTTTCAAAACAACTAAAAGTGCTTGATTCTCTGGGTCATATACTACCTGGAGCTCAGTACCATTTGCCGGGGGGGACATTAAAATATTACAAAATTTAATGTTAAATATCAATTTGATATGACATGTTAGCCTTGTTAGGTGTGTTTCTGCAATTGATGACCACTTACGTTCATGCTGCTTCAGTTTATTGAATGATTTAATGTTTATTTGATACATAGGTTGTGTTTGCGAAGGATGCCCATTTTGCCCTGGACGATCTAGCCAACAGTGGGTATGACATTGTCTCCCTTGACTGGACCATTAAACCTACACATGCAAGGTAATGTCAGTGCAAGGTAATGTAATGTTGGTGTGAAAGCTACACATGCAAGGTAATGTCAGTATGAAACCTGCACATGCAAAAGAAGGTGAAACCTACACATACAAGGTAATGTCAGTGTGAAACCTACACATTCAAGATAATGTCAGTATGAAACCTTCACAAGCAAGGTAATGTCAGTGTGAAACCTACACATGCAAGGTAATGTCAATGTGAAACCTACACATGCAAGGTAATGACAGTATGAAACCTTCACAATCAAGGTAATGTCAGTGTGAAACCTACACATGCAAGGTAATGTCAGTATGAAACCTGCACATGCAAAAGAAGATGAAACCTACACATTCAAGGTAATGTCAGTGTGAAACCTACACATTCAAGATAATGTCAGTATGAAACCTTCACGAGCAAGGTAATGTCAATGTGAAACCTACACATGCAAGGTAATGTCAGTGTGAAACCTACACATGCAAGGTAATGTCAGTATGAAACCTTCACAAGCAAGGTAATGTCAGTGTGAAACCTACACATGCAATGTAATGTCAATGTGAAACCTACACATGCAAGGTAATGACAGTATGAAACCTTCACAATCAAGGTAATGTCAGTGTGAAACCTACACATGCAAGGTAATGTTAGTATGAAACCTTCACAAGCAAGGTAATGTCAGTGTGAAACCTACACATACAAGGTAATGTCAGTATGAAACCTTCACAAGTAAGGTAATGTCAGTGTGAAACCTTCACATGCAATGTAATGTCAATGTGAAACCTACACATGCAAGGTAATGACAGTATGAAACCTTCACAATCAAGGTAATGTCAGTGTGAAACCTACACATGCAAGGTAATGTCAGTATGAAACCTGCACAAGCAAGGTAATGTCAGTGTGAAACCTACACATGCAATGTAATGTCAATGTGAAACCTACACATGCAAGGTAATGACAGTATGAAACCTTCACAATCAAGGTAATGTCAGTGTGAAACCTACACATGCAAGGTAATGTCAGTATGAAACCTTCACAAGCAAGGTAATGTCAGTGTGAAACCTACACATGCAAGGTAATGTCAGTATGAAACCTTCACAAGTAAGGTAATGTCAATGTGAAACCTACACATGCAAGGCAATGACAGTATGAAACCTTCACAAGTAAGGTAATGTCAATGTGAAACCTACACATGCAAGGTAATGTCAGTGCAAGGTAATGTAATGTTGGTGTGAAAGCTACACATGCAAGGTAATGTCAGTATGAAACCTGCACATGCAAAAGAAGGTGAAACCTACACATACAAGGTAATGTCAGTGTGAAACCTACACATGCAAGGTAATGTCAGTATGAAACCTTCACAAGCAAGGTAATGTCCGTGTGAAAGCTACACATGCAAGGTAATGTCAGTATGAAACCTGCACATGCAAAAGAAGGTGAAACCTACACATACAAGGTAATGTCAGTGTGAAACCTACACATGCAAGGTAATGTCAGTATGAAACCTTCACAAGCAAGGTAATGTCAATGTGAAACCTACACATGCAAGGCAATGACAGTATGAAACCTTCACAAGCAAGGTAATGTCAGTGTAAAACCTACACATGCAAGGTAATGTCAGTGTGAAACCTTCACTAGTAAGGTAATGTCAATGTGAAACCTACACATGCAAGGTAATGTCAGTGTGAAACCTTCAAAAGCAAGGTAATGTCAATGTGAAACCTACACATGCAAGGTAATGTCAGTGTGAAACCTACACATGCAAGGTAATGTCAGTAGGAAACCTTCACAAGCAAGGTAATGTCAGTGTGAAACCTACACATGCAAGGTAATGTCAGTGTGAAACCTACACATGCAAGGTAATGTCAGTAGGAAACCTTCACAAGCAAGGTAATGTCAGTGTGAAACCTACACATGCAAGGTAATGTCAGTGTGAAACCTACACATGCAAGGTAATGTCAGTGTGAAACCTACACATTCAAGATAATGTCAGTATGAAACCTTCACGAGCAAGGTAATGTCAATGTGAAACCTACACATGCAAGGTAATGTCAGTGTGAAACCTACACAATCAAGGTAATGTCAGTATGAAACCTTCACAAGCAAGGTAATGTCAGTGTGAAACCTACACATGCAATGTAATGTCAATGTGAAACCTACACATGCAAGGTAATGACAGTATGAAACCTTCACAATCAAGGTAATGTCAGTGTGAAACCTACACATGCAAGGTAATGTTAGTATGAAACCTTCACAAGCAAGGTAATGTCAGTGTGAAACCTACACATGCAAGGTAATGTCAGTATGAAACCTTCACAAGTAAGGTAATGTCAGTGTGAAACCTTCACATGCAATGTAATGTCAATGTGAAACCTACACATGCAAGGTAATGACAGTATGAAACCTTCACAATCAAGGTAATGTCAGTGTGAAACCTACACATGCAAGGTAATGTCAGTATGAAACCTTCACAAGCAAGGTAATGTCAGTGTGAAACCTACACATGCAATGTAATGTCAATGTGAAACCTACACATGCAAGGTAATGACAGTATGAAACCTTCACAATCAAGGTAATGTCAGTGTGAAACCTACACATGCAAGGTAATGTCAGTATGAAACCTTCACAAGCAAGGTAATGTCAGTGTGAAACCTACACATGCAAGGTAATGTCAGTATGAAACCTTCACAAGTAAGGTAATGTCAATGTGAAACCTACACGTGCAAGGCAATGACAGTATGAAACCTTCACAAGTAAGGTAATGTCAATGTGAAACCTACACATGCAAGGTAATGTCAGTGCAAGGTAATGTAATGTTGGTGTGAAAGCTACACATGCAAGGTAATGTCAGTATGAAACCTGCACATGCAAAAGAAGGTGAAACCTACACATACAAGGTAATGTCAGTGTGAAACCTACACATGCAAGGTAATGTCAGTATGAAACCTTCACAAGCAAGGTAATGTCAGTGTGAAAGCTACACATGCAAGGTAATGTCAGTATGAAACCTGCACATGCAAAAGAAGGTGAAACCTACACATACAAGGTAATGTCAGTGTGAAACCTACACATGCAAGGTAATGTCAGTATGAAACCTTCACAAGCAAGGTAATGTCAATGTGAAACCTACACATGCAAGGCAATGACAGTATGAAACCTTCACAAGCAAGGTAATGTCAGTGTAAAACCTACACATGCAAGGTAATGTCAGTGTGAAACCTTCACAAGTAAGGTAATGTCAATGTGAAACCTACACATGCAAGGTAATGTCAGTGTGAAACCTTCACAAGCAAGGTAATGTCAATGTGAAACCTACACATGCAAGGTAATGTCAGTGTGAAACCTACACATGCAAGGTAATGTCAGTAGGAAACCTTCACAAGCAAGGTAATGTCAGTGTGAAACCTACACATGCAAGGTAATGTCAGTGTGAAACCTACACATGCAAGGTAATGTCAGTAGGAAACCTTCACAAGCAAGGTAATGTCAGTGTGAAACCTACACATGCAAGGTAATGTCAGTGTGAAACCTACACATGCAAGGTAATGTCAGTGTGAAACCTACACATTCAAGATAATGTCAGTATGAAACCTTCACGAGCAAGGTAATGTCAATGTGAAACCTACACATGCAAGGTAATGTCAGTGTGAAACCTACACATGCAAGGTAATGTTAGTATGAAACCTTCACAAGCAAGGTAATGTCACTGTGAAACCTACACATGCAATGTAATGTCAATGTGAAACCTACACATGCAAGGTAATGACAGTATGAAACCTTCACAATCAAGGTAATGTCAGTGTGAAACCTACACATGCAAGGTAATGTTGGTATGAAACCTTCACAAGCAAGGTAATGTCAGTGTGAAACCTACACATGCAAGGTAATGTCAGTATGAAACCTTCACAAGTAAGGTAATGTCAGTGTGAAACCTTCACATGCAATGTAATGTCAATGTGAAACCTACACATGCAAGGTAATGACAGTATGAAACCTTCACAATCAAGGTAATGTCAGTGTGAAACCTACACATGCAAGGTAATGTCAGTATGAAACCTTCACAAGCAAGGTAATGTCAATGTGAAACCTACACATGCAATGTAATGTCAATGTGAAACCTACACATGCAAGGTAATGACAGTATGAAACCTTCACAATCAAGGTAATGTCAGTGTGAAACCTACACATGCAAGGTAATGTCAGTATGAAACCTTCACAAGCAAGGTAATGTCAGTGTGAAACCTACACATGCAAGGTAATGTCAGTATGAAACCTTCACAAGTAAGGTAATGTCAATGTGAAACCTACACATGCAAGGCAATGACAGTATGAAACCTTCACAAGTAAGGTAATGTCAATGTGAAACCTACACATGCAAGGTAATGTCAGTGCAAGGTAATGTAATGTTGGTGTGAAAGCTACACATGCAAGGTAATGTCAGTATGAAACCTGCACATGCAAAAGAAGGTGAAACCTACACATACAAGGTAATGTCAGTGTGAAACCTACACATGCAAGGTAATGTCAGTATGAAACCTTCACAAGCAAGGTAATGTCCGTGTGAAAGCTACACATGCAAGGTAATGTCAGTATGAAACCTGCACATGCAAAAGAAGGTGAAACCTACACATACAAGGTAATGTCAGTGTGAAACCTACACATGCAAGGTAATGTCAGTATGAAACCTTCACAAGCAAGGTAATGTCAATGTGAAACCTACACATGCAAGGCAATGACAGTATGAAACCTTCACAATCAAAGTAATGTCAGTGTGAAACCTACACATGCAAGGTAATGTTAGTATGAAACCTTCACAAGCAAGGTAATGTCAGTGTGAAACCTACACATGCAAGGTAATGTCAGTATGAAACCTTCACAAGTAAGGTCATGTCAGTGTGAAACCTTCACATGCAATGTAATGTCAATGTGAAACCTACACATGCAAGGTAATGACAGTATGAAACCTTCACAATCAAGGTAATGTCAGTGTGAAACCTACACATGCAAGGTAATGTCAGTATGAAACCTTCACAAGCAAGGTAATGTCAATGTGAAACCTACACATGCAATGTAATGTCAATGTGAAACCTACACATGCAAGGTAATGACAGTATGAAACCTTCACAATCAAGGTAATGTCAGTGTGAAACCTACACATGCAAGGTAATGTCAGTATGAAACCTTCACAAGCAAGGTAATGTCAGTGTGAAACCTACACATGCAAGGTAATGTCAGTATGAAACCTTCACAAGTAAGGTAATGTCAATGTGAAACCTACACATGCAAGGCAATGACAGTATGAAACCTTCACAAGTAAGGTAATGTCAATGTGAAACCTACACATGCAAGGTAATGTCAGTGCAAGGTAATGTAATGTTGGTGTGAAAGCTACACATGCAAGGTAATGTCAGTATGAAACCTGCACATGCAAAAGAAGGTGAAACCTACACATACAAGGTAATGTCAGTGTGAAACCTACACATGCAAGGTAATGTCAGTATGAAACCTTCACAAGCAAGGTAATGTCAGTGTGAAAGCTACACATGCAAGGTAATGTCAGTATGAAACCTGCACATGCAAAAGAAGGTGAAACCTACACATACAAGGTAATGTCAGTGTGAAACCTACACATGCAAGGTAATGTCAGTATGAAACCTTCACAAGCAAGGTAATGTCAATGTGAAACCTACACATGCAAGGCAATGACAGTATGAAACCTTCACAAGCAAGGTAATGTCAGTGTAAAACCTACACATGCAAGGTAATGTCAGTGTGAAACCTTCACAAGTAAGGTAATGTCAATGTGAAACCTACACATGCAAGGTAATGTCAGTGTGAAACCTTCACAAGCAAGGTAATGTCAATGTGAAACCTACACATGCAAGGTAATGTCAGTGTGAAACCTACACATGCAAGGTAATGTCAGTAGGAAACCTTCACAAGCAAGGTATTGTCAGTGTGAAACCTACACATGCAAGGTAATGTCAGTGTGAAACCTACACATGCAAGGTAATGTCAGTAGGAAACCTTCACAAGCAAGGTAATGTCAGTGTGAAACCTACACATGCAAGGTAATGTCAGTATGAAACCTTTACAAGCAAGGTAATGTCTATGTGAAACCTACACATGCAAGGCAATGTCAGTGTGAAACCTACACATGCAAGGTCATGTCTGTGTGAAACCTACACATGCAAGGTAATGTCAGTATGAAACCTACACATGCAAGGTAATGTCAGTGTGAAACCTACACATGCACGGTAATGTCAGTGTGAAACCTACACAGGCACGGTAATGTCAGTGTGAAACCTACACATGCACGGTAATGGGTAATGTCTGTGTAAACCCTACACGTGCATGGTAATGTAATGTGAAACCTACACATGCACGGTAATGTCAATGTAAAACCTACACATCCTAGATAATGTCAAGTTTTAAACCTACTTGTGCCAGTTAATGCTGTTATTTCATGAGAGTCTTTAATCTGACAGATCGTAATACAAACAAGAGTCAAAAAAACACATTGATGCTCTGTTAGTTTTACCAGATATCTAAGACTTCCTCTTTATTTCATTTTATTTTCTCAAAATGCAATAATATATTTGCATATACCTCTACTGTCACTGACTAGCGAGTATGTCGCCGCATGACAAAAAATAAAGCCAGATACAATTATTAGTCATTTTTGGTATTAATAGTAAAGTCAGGTACCATTTAATACTCATTTATTTAACTTCATATTTTTTAACAAACTTCCATATCGAATTTGGTAAATATTGAATCACATGATAAAAACTAGTCAACTTTGCTTTGAAGCCAGCTTTTATTATCACAGTATAGCCTATATTATATGATTCTATATTTCATAACTCCATTTGCAATTCAAACTATGATACAAAGAAAAAAATTATCACATTTTTGTATTATTTTGCTTCAGACGTATAGTTGGGAAGAATGTAACGTTACAAGGCAATTTAGACCCGTCTGCACTCTACGCATCAGAGGTAATATAAATATTATCCAATTCTTCACATACATACTGATACTAAAATTGAGTTAATCTCACATGCTTAAAGGGACACACGGCAATCTTGAAGTATTTGAAATGGGTATCTCGATTTATATATCCAGTATCATTTTATGCCGTGGTGCGGCGTCCGTCGTCCGTCTGTCCGTCCGTCCGTCCGTCCGTTAACTTTTTTTTTGTAGCGACTACTCCTCTGAAACGACTGAATAGATTTTCATGAAACTTTACAGAAATGTTGCCCATGGAGTCTAGTTGATCCTAGCAAAAATTCATGTTGATGTGAAATCCAAGATGGCCGCCAAATCTAAAAATAGATTTTTAAAAAACAAGTTTGTAGCAACTACTTCTTGAAAACTCTAAGTGATATTGATATGGGACTTTTTCTAACATGATCAGCATGACACGATGTTGGTCCTTATAGAAAATCATTTTGATTCGACGTTAAACATGGCTGCCAGCGGCCATCTTTGTTTACATAGAGTTATATAATGAAAACTTGTAGCGACTACTCCTCTGAAACTACTTGACGGATTTTCATGAAACTTCACAGGAATGTTGCTCTTGATGTCTAATTGATCCTAGCAAAATTTCAGGTCGGCCAGAAATTCAAGATGGCCGCCACAGCTAAAAATAGATTTTTAAAAAATAAGTTTCTAACGACTACTTCTTGAAAACTGTAAGTGATATTGATATGCGTCTTTTCCTAAAATGATCAGTATGACATGATGAGTTGATCCTTGTCGAAAATTATTTTGACTCGACGTTAAACATGGCTGCCAGTGGCCATCTTTGTTTACATAGAGTTATATCATGAATGAAAACTTGTAGCGACTACTCCTCTAAAACTAGTTGACGGATTTTCATGAAACTTCACATGAATGTTGTTCTTGATGTCTAATTGATCCTAGCAAAACTTCAGGTCGGCCGGAAATTCAAGATGGCCGCCACAGCTAAAAATAGATTTTCAGAAAACAAGTTTGTAGCGACTACTACTTGAAAACTTTAAGTAATATTGATATGGGACTTTTTCTAAAATGATCAGCATGACATGATGTTAGTCCTTGTCGAAAATCTTTTTGATTCGATGTTAAACATGGCTGTCAGTGGCCATCTTTGTTTACATAGAGTTATCTTGTTAAAACTTGTAGCGACTACTCCTCTGTAACTACTCGATGGATTTTCTTGAAACTTCACAGGAATGTTGCTCTTGATGTGTTATTGATCCTAGCAAAATTTCAGGTCGGCCGGAAATTCAAGATGGCCGCAGTGGTTAAAAATTGATTTAAAAAATGTGATTTTGTGGTGACTACTTCTCAAAAAGCATAATTGATGTTGATTTGGAACCTTTAGCAAAATGACTGGCACGACATCTTGCAGGCTGATCAGGGTTTAACTGTCTTCGTGCTCATCACTCATTTGATCGAAACACCCCTTTGTACTACAAATGGACTGGTCCAAATTAATAGGACAGTCCATTATACATTCATAGAAGGGTAAGGATTTAGTCTCTTTTTTATTTTGACTCTCAGAAAAAGACTGAAAACAAATGGTACGATTTTAAGATTTTATTTTAATTCTGATTTTCCACCTATATAAACCTCAGACGAGCAAATCTACTGAGATAGTAACATAATTCTCAGGAGAAATTGCATAACATGACCTGTGTTTGACCTGGTCACACACCTGCTATATTTCTGAATACAGACCATTCCATTTCTGTTACACAGTGTGATTAGAGGATATACTAAGGTTGATGTTGTAAGGGATTTAATTGATACAGTTTTATAATTAAACTTTTTGGTAACATTATGACATTTTTATAAGCTGGAAAAAAATATATTCTTTAGAGTAGGATCAAATGGAATGAGATTATAATGTTGCATAATAAATCATAATATTTAGGAATATAGGAATATTGCTCTAGATGTCTAGTTGGTCCTAAGTAAAAATCAGGTTGGCCTAAAATTCAAGATGGCCAGCGACGTTAAACATGGCTGCCAGTGGCCATCTTTGTTTACATAGAGTTATATAATGAAAACTTGTAGCGACTACTCCTCTGAAACTACTTGACGGATTTTCATGAAACTTCACAGGAATGTTGCTCTTGATGTCTAATTGATCCTAGCAAAATTTCAGGTCGGCCGGAAATTCAAGATGGCCGCCATGGCTTAAAATAGATTTTCAAAATACAAGTTTGTAGCGACTACTTCTTGAAAACTATAAGTGATATTGATATGGGACTTTTTCTAAAATGATCAGCATGACATGATGTTGGTCCTTGTCAAAAATCGTTTTGATTCGATGTTAAACATGGCTGTCAGTGGCCATCTTTGTTTACATAGAGTTATATAATGAAAACTTGTAGCGACTACTCCTCTGAAACTACTTGACGGATTTTCATGAACTTCACAGGAATGTTGCTCTTGATGTCTAATTGATCCTAGCAAAATTTCAGGTCAGCCGGAAATTCAAGATGGCCGCCACGGCTAAAAATAAATTTTCAAAAAACAAGTTTGTAGCGACTACTTCCTGAAATCAAAATCAATCAGTAGAGCTTCAAGGTCATTGACCTCTTGTTACTTTTACCCTGGTTTAAATAAATCAGATTTTAAGTATTCACTATTTTGTCTTATTATACTATAAGTTTTAATATATTACTAGTGCAATAATATAAAAAATTAATAATATGCAAAAACAAATAGCTTAATACAATTTTTATAATTAACATTAATGATTGAACAAATGTAATTTAATATGTAGAAAAACTAAGGGGATGCAGTTAGTTTTTAAAAACTCAAGATTGCCATGTGTCCCTTTAAAGGGTGTGTTGGCAAAAAGGGATGATAAGTCATGTACTGTATAGGATACATTAGATTTAACACGTTTGCCGTTATGTTCCATTTATTTAAACATTTTGATGTTTGAAATATGTGATTTTGAATATATTTCTTGATTTAATTTATAATGGTTATTTGAAGCATTTTGAAATAATATTTTTGTGTGAACAGTGACTTCATGCTTTTTTTAAATTTCACAAATAAGATTGTTTTTTGCCCGTCACACCATGTATACAAGTCTTAATTGTGCTAACATTTAATACCGTAACTGACCCATAGCTACACTGAGGCACAGTTGCCTCCTCAGTAGAATGTTGGGAATGTACATACTTTCATATAAACGACAACTTCAGTATTGATTAATAATCAGTCGTTGACAAAAAACATAATGCTTAAAACTGAAAATATTGTCTGTGAAATGCACAAATAATTATACCCCCGCTTTCACAAAGTGAAGTGGGGGCTATATAGGAATCACGGTGTCCGTAACATACCTTCGCATCCCATCACGTAACACATTTTTGTCCCGTCACGTCAAGAACACATGTTCATTACTTGAAATTTCTCAAACACTTTTGAATGGGTTGTTCCTAAACTTCATATAAACATAACAACTGATGACCTTATGTCCCTCTACATCACCCATTGTTGATTGCCTAATTTATTACAGAATTATGGCCCTTTACTTCACTTAAAATGTATACAGTGGTATTCATCACCTTCAGTGATAGTTTCAATAACTTCAGTTAGGAATGAAATATTGGCATGAAACTTTCTGAAGAGGTAGTTTATGTAAAAGGCAAGCTTGGGATTGCATTTGTGGTCACTATTGAATTGAATTGAATGTTGTTTAACGGCTCATCAACACAGTATAGGTTATTTAGAGCCGCCCCAGAGAGAGGGGAACGATACATAGGAATCCAGGAACCTGTCCTACTCTTATTATCGAATAGATTCCTATGGTTCTTTTATGTGCTCGGAGGATAGACCGATACATGGGACCGCCCGGTTTACGTCCCCATCCGACGGACGAGGCTAAGGGAAAGTGTCTTGCCCAAGAACACACCGATGGAACTCAGTGGCACCACGGAGGATTGAACCCGGGGCCTCCGGTTACAAACCCGCCGCGCTACTGACTGCGCCACGCCAGCCCTCACTATTGTAAAGGTCACTGTTACAAAAAATAGAAAAATGGTTTCCGTTCATTAACTTCAGTTAGGAATGAGATATTGACATGAAACTTTATAGATACATAGCTTATATGAAAAGGAAGCTTGGACTTGCATTTGGGGTCACTGAATTCAAGGTCAAGGCCACTGGTACTAAAAATAGAAAATGTTTTCTGTTCAATAACCAGTTAGGAATGAGATATTGGCATACATTTTATAGAAAGGTAGCTTATATAAAAAAGCAAGCTTGTGATTGCATTTGGGGTCACTGAGTAACCCATTTAAGGTTAAGGTCACTGTTACTAAAACTATAAAAACAGTTTCTGCTCAATAACTTGTTAGGAATGAGATTTTGGCCTGAAACTTTCTGGATAGGTAGCTTATATGAAAAGGAAGCTTGGTATTGCATTTGAGGTCATTGGGGTTAAAGGTCACTGTTACTAAAAATAGAAAAACAGTTCTAGAATATTTTCAGAATTATCCCCCTTGATTATTTTCATAATTAGTCACATTTCTTTACTTAGAATTTGCTTTATTTTTTATTTCCAGTTTGTCAGTAACTTGAAAAAATTGTATCACAAATACAGTATTCTCATAAGAAATCTGTTGTGAACATCTTGCATACACTATTCAAATGACTCATCTTTCACATTATGAAAAACCTGACTTTAACGCCAGCAGGCGTTTCTCTTGTTATTACTCGCATTCCTCAAACAGTTTTGAATGGTTTGTTCCCAAACTGTATACACATAACAACTGATGACCTTATGTCCTTGATTATCACCCATTGTTGATTGCCTAATTTATTACAGAATTATGGTCCTTTGTTCGACTTAAATTTAAGCGGGGGTATTCATCACCTTCAGTGATAGTTCTAGTCAAACACAGGAAATCGCATGAAGAAAAAATCGGAGGGTGAAGGTATGCCAGTGGACCCCCTATAAAGGGATTTGCCACAGTTAAATTTCTTGGCCTGCTAAGGGCCTGCTTTACTGTCCAGATTTGCAAACAGCCCGTCTGATATTTCCTGATTGTTAGACACTTTTAATTTTCCAAGCAACATTTTAGTATAAATGTCAATAGTTTCATATTCAAGCTTAAGAGTGTTTACATCTCACTTTCATTACAATGTCAAATCAGTGAATCCAAACCAGATTGCCTATTTTAATAAAATAAAAAAAAAAAATGTACTAACAACAAATGGTACATTCTAGACTTCAGTTTTGTGTTTTGTACACTTGCTACTTCAAAAACGTATAAATGGTGTTAAAATCTGTTATTTCTTATTTGTGTAAGACATGTTTAAGAGTCGTACATACTTAACATTTCGAGTTGTGTAACTAAATAGAAATATAGTGCATACTAATTACATATAGCTATGACATAAGGAAATATCCCTACAACAGGAACTAACAGCTGTTTTTTGTTTTAAATAAATAATTGCCCTACATTTCAGAATGTACTAAAAAATGAAGTAAAGACAATGTTGAAGAGATTCGGAACACAGAAGTATATAGCTAACTTGGGCCATGGTGTACATAAAGACGTTAATCCGGAGCAAGTTGGTTGTTTTATTGATGCTGTTCATATGTATTCCGAGGAGATGAACGCTTCTACCTAGTCATGTGAACCAGAAACCAGAAAATAAGTGTAGATGACGATGATGATGTCAGATATGTACTCGGATGGAATTAATGGCAGTAGTCCAAATGTCATTTGGCGATCTGTAGTTTGTTGGTTTGGAGTAATTATCAAATTTGTTTTCATTTAGAATAGCTTTAAGTTTTAACTGGATTTTTCAATAAAAATATTTGACAGGTTATTTAATGAGAGTTGTTGGCAAGCCAGCGGCATTACTTTTGGTTAAGAAGTATTATCAGAATTTCTCAAAACAATCATAACTTGAATACTATCTAATGAATTAATTCAATATTTGCACGGTTGTTACATAATTATGATCATTAGTTAGGCAACGATACTAATTTTGTTTCCATGACCTTGACCTTCAGCTAAAGGTCACACTAAGTAAGATGTTTGTTGAAAATCCATTTTTCTTAGACTTTCCGGGTTTCTTGTCTCAGACAATTTAAAGGTTGGCGTTTATATAAATTTACAGTTATAAGATCATACTCATCATTAACTTTGAGATGAAAACAATCTGGTATTCGCAACAAACCAATAAATCTTCGTTTTTGATTAAATACATATCTGTAAAAGTATATATAAGATATTTATTGATTCGCAACAAACCAATAAATCTTCTTTTTATGAAATACATATCTGTAAAAGTATATATAGGATATTTATTGGTTTGTTGCGAATATAGGATTTATTTTCATTGAAGTGAGAAAACCTTTAGTTTCACGAATGCTTTAGCACGAGTGGAAATATTTGAGTTTTCTGACTTCGAGATGAAAATAAATCCTAATTCACAACAAACCAACAAATATTCTATTTGTTATTTATTCACAACCTTGAAACTTATGCAGAAAAAACATAATCTGCCAAAACAATGACATCAATAATGTCAACGATTTTATTTTAATCATAAAATCCACTTTTTCACTGTAAAGTATATAATAAAAGGTTTTATGACATTTTAAATCTGTAGTATAAAGATGCAAATAAGCTTGGTCTATTTATAACCTATGGACAAGTTAAAGCAACATATATTGATATAGCAAAGACATCGAATGAAGTCATGTCTATCTCTCTGAATGTTCATATTTATGTTTAACAAAGGAAGTAAGCAAAGAAGATGTTCTACAAAATATGTGTTGTCATGATGCTACAATATACTGCCAGTTTATACGATTGTTTTAGCAGGATCTATTTTATGGTCCTTGTCTCCAATTGTATGTTCTTAAATGTATGTACCTTAAACACCAAGCATTTACACCTGATAATATTTTATCAAATGATATATACCATATCATAACATTATCATGCTATATTCAACAATAATCTACAAGAAAAAAAAAGTATTACTATTTATTTTAATGAATAACTTGACATATGATTTAATAGAAGAATATTACATTTGTATTAATTTTATACCCAAAAAAAAATATCTCGAAACTCGTTAAATAATCTTAATAAGCACCTTACTTGTACTTTGTTTACTTGTTTCTCGAAATGAAACTTTAAAATTCATGACCTAGATTCACACCAAAAGTTTTTCATCCGGTCCGTTTGGTTCTCCGGCAAGAATAGGGCCACTATTTATCCAGGCAGAGGGTAAAATCACCCCGAATTCATGTGTCATTTTTGCCATGTTTATTAAAGGTCTTCATCATCATCCCTGTATTGTTTCAGGAGCTACTTGAGTGGTGGCAAAAAACAGTGATCGTGGCTCCAGCGAAAAATGGAGTGTTTACAATAGAATTTGCAGCAACTCTGCAGTTCTGCAGGTGAGAAGGTGCTAAACCCATTTGCATTTTTTTTTGTCTAAATATAAATGGAAAGTGGGCCTGGAATGTTTATTCAGTTGGTGCCATATAACCTTTTTGTGTTGGTGAGCCGTTAAACCCCAATTCAAATTCAACACTATGGTCCCTGTAAACAAATGGAATAATGAAAACGCTTAAAGATGCTTTTGCATTTTAAAGAAATATGGTATGTGCCTTCCACTCAAGATAAGTTTAAGGTATATTTGTTTGTTTAAATTTTTATGCCCCAAAAAACTGGAGTCGTGCTATCCTCAATAACTATTTAACGCACGGACGCCAAACTTTTCGGGACTGTTGACCAGCAAGTGAAGATGCACACCTGGGTTTTCATTTTTATTTTGGACCAAAAACCACAGAGTTGATGGCCCTTGACTTAGTCAAAATTGGGGCTGAAAAACTTGTGTTGCGTGATCCTCCATAACTATTTAATAATATAAAGGGACATATCTCAGCAAAGATACATAAATATTTAATCCATGGTTGTCAAACTTTACAGGAATGTTGGCAAGCAAGTGAAGATGCGCACCTAAGTTGAATTTGTTTATGTTTATAATCAATATACGATGGCATAGTGACCTAAATGGGGGCATCCGTGTCCTATGGACACATTTCTAGTGTCATTGTTATTTCGTTGTTATTTTAAAAAGTATATTTAGAAATGTGGCTTTTTTTTGTTTCATACATGAAGTTAATTTATTGACATAATAGTCTGTTTACATGCTGTCAATACAGTTTACATATATTTGATAAATGTTCTATAACCATAATCAGATTTTATATTTATTAATAAAATTCTCTAGGAATGAACATTTTGTTTTGTTGTAAATGAACAGTGTGTCGTACATATATCTGTTGGTGCATAAACAAATGTCTATGTCAAGAGTGACTTATGTACCGACTTTTTCGATGTTCGCTAGAGTGATAACGTAATCAATCACACGTGGGTGTCGTGCACAGCCTCGCATCATATACTTTTATCCAACTTGTTTAAAGGGAATGTAGCGACACATCCAAACAAGCTATATTATTGAGAGTTCTGAAAAACACGGGTAAAGGGGAAAGACTTATCAAAATTGGATGATAAACAAAACTGATATGACCATTTGAAGTTTATTCTAAAACAGATATGGGAGCCGCCATTTTGAGAAATATGGCGTCATAGTTCCAAATTACCATATATACCATATATGGAATATTGATAAATATCATTTAAAGCAAAGAATATCTATAATATATGGTCATTTAGAACTATAATGTCATTGCTCTCAAAATGGCGGAGTCCATATCTGTTTCAACAGAACATTCAAATGAACATGTCTTGTTTATCATCATAATTCTTTCACCGTTTTCCAAGTTTTTCAAAACTCTCTATAATAACAATGTTTGGCTGTGTCGCTACATACCCTTTAATAATTCAATATTAAACAGGCACTCATTAAGATCCGAGAGAGTAGGAGAGAAAAATGGGGAAAGAGGGAAGAAAGTTGGAAGAGAGGGAAGGAGAGAAAGACGGGAAGAGAAAGAAGAACAGAAAAGAAAGACGGGGGCGCAGGTGAGGGGAAGAGAGAAGAACAGAAAAAAAAGACGGGGAGAGAAAGCTTTGTGGGCAAACACAATATCAAATATAACATAATTTGTCAAAGTACAAAAAGGGACTATCTCAGCAAAGATACATCAACACCGTCAGTATGTTTAGAAACGGTGTACTGTATACTTGCATTTTAGTTTTACTAAATAAATATACTTGCATTTTAGTTTTACTAAATAAATATACTTGCATTTTAGTTTTACTAAATAACTTACATATCTGCAAATCATTATTACCAATTATTTGAATAGTTCACACCAAATTGTTTTTGCATATTACTATTTGCTAATTATATTGATGCTTAGGTAGAGTAATCCAAATGTTGGTACCTTTTATTTAATTATACACAAGCAGGTTGAAATAGATTAATACATTTAGATGGCGTTTTGAAAGCTTGCTAAATAGTTCGTGATATGCTGTGTGTTTCGTACATAAGTTCCGATTTTAACACATTTGATTCTACACTCAATACCATCACAGGGATACCTAGCCGTCCACGTAAGCCCATAAACTCAAGAGCCTGGACCAAAAAGAGCCAATTAGGACCAAGTACCTGTAAAAGGATAACGGGTTATATCTATACTGTCAAACATGTTAACAGTGTGGTAGCACTATAAAGTTTTCACTGAGCTCGAAAGAAGACACCATAAATTCAAAAGAAACCAAAAATTGTATGTATGATACATGTATGATTCAGATATGTAATTAAAGTTAGATTCCTTCTAACTCGAACCCTCAGGTCCTTGTGTACTAAGGTTGCCTAATTAATGACTGATACAGACCGCAGACATATTAATAAACAGATAGGATGATGCAGACCGCAGACATATTAATAAACAGATAGGAAACTTCCTATCTTAATGAAGTAACCAAAATATCACGTGTCACCTTAACTTTTCCTTCTATCTTCTCTCTCAATTATTCACAGATTTTGATGAGAATACATTCAAAAGATTCACAGTGAATAGCAAAATGGAATTGTAATAATTCATGTTTATTTTCAAAATAAGAAATTGTATAAAAAAATGTTTAAAGTTAAAAATGTCATCATTTTTCGCTTTTCTCTTAAAAATCAAGGTTTTGACATCTAGTCGAAGTTTCCGTCAAACTCCTTTTTTTCCAAAATGTAAGAGAAAGCAAAATACTATCATTGGAAAGAAAATTAAATTTGTGATGGGATTTGGCATGAATGAAACTTGTATCTATAAAATTCTTCAAGATGTGTGTGTTTAAATCTGGGAAATATTTTGTGAAAATTCGCACTGTGCCACATGAAATTTAGATAATTTTCGTAGTGTCCAATCTATTTGTTATAAGACATACTCAGCTGTCCACCTTGCAGGCTATGTTACAAGCGAGTAAGCGTGCCACGGAGGTTGATTGACAGTCAAAGGTACCTAAAGGAATCGTAGTTCTGACATTCAGTTTCTAGCTCTGCCTTTTATTGGCCATGCATGTGCTCTATTGGACAACACATGCTTTTGGTAAAGGTTTGACCTATTCGTTATATTGGTACAAAAGAAACAATTGGGCGAACTTGCTGGTTTGACAGGTACTGGGCGGACCTTATTTAAAAACACATTCAAAGCACATTTCGATATCCATGCAGAAATGCGACTGTTTATTTCACGAGTATACAACTACAAAAGAAACATGTGGGCGAACTTGCTGATTTGACAGTGTACTGGGCGGACCATTTTTGGATCATATTCAGAATGTGTGAGAAAGTAAAATGCTTGCATGTGAGCTTGATTTAACACAAAAATGCATGTATCTCAAGGCCAATACCTGAGAATTAACAGGTATGAAAATGATAGAAGAGTTTTTATATTTTATTTGGGGTAAGTTATTTTTGTACACATTGTGACATTATATTAAAGGGTATTTTTTTAACAAATATATAAATGTTTGATGAAACAAATTTACATTTCATAGAATATAATTAGTGTATATTTGAATTGCGACCCGTCACCTTAGCCTACAGGTTTTTTGATTTGATAATCCATAGTTTCCAGTTGGTACCACGAGGAGGTGTGACCAGAACTTGTTGTTATATAAAGCGTAATTACGTTTTATATTACAACCATTTACCAACCATTCCGGCCTCTCATGGACATAGCACGGATGACATGACAGAGCACTGTCATGGTGTAGGAGTACCCGGGGAAAACCCACGTGTCCGAGAGGGCAACTCTCAATAACGACGATAATTGAAGTGCGCCCGGACACCCTTAGCTGGACGTAGAATCCGGATGAAGATGACGGATGTAGAATCTGGAGACGCCAATGGATGTAGAATCTAGAAGACAGGCGACTGATGTAGAATCTGGAAGACGGACAAATGACGGATGTAGAATCTGGAAGACTGACGGACGACGGGTGTAGAATCTGGAAGACAGACGGACGACGGGTGTAGAAACTGGAAGACAGACGGACGATGAAAATCAAGAATATGGATGGACGGACGACGGATGTAGAATCTGGAAGATGGATGGATGACGGATGTAGAATCAAGAAGACTGATAGATGAAGGATGTAGAGTCTAGAAGACCGACGGATGACGGATGTAGAATCTGGAAGACTGACAAATGAAGGATGTAGAATCTTGAAGACGGACGGATGATGGGTTTAGAATCTGGGAGACTGACGGTTGACGGATGTAGAATCTGGAAGACAGCCGACGGATGTAGAATCTGGAAGACAGATGACGGATGAATAATCTAGAAGACAGATGACGGATGTAGAATCTGGAAGATGGACGGACGACATTATTAAGAATCTGGAAGACGGACGGATGAAGGATAGAATCTGGATTACCGACAAACAAAGTCAGATGTTATTTTAAAAACAGCCACTAAATTGAAATTGAACATTATTATTGTTATATTTTATTTTTCTGGTAAATTGGTTCTACTGGAAGTCATTGGTCTTCATTGTATTGGTCATGCATGTTTCAAATTTTTCTTCACTTTTAAAAATCCCGTTTTAGTATACTAATATTGTGAAAATATATGAGCATTCTCCGTGACCTAAAATCAATTAGATAAATACATTTTCTGTCCAATCAAATGCTTTTTTTTTTATATTGTACAGTATTTAAAAAATATCGTACAAAATGAACATATATTAGTAACACTATATGTCGCCAATGAATCAATAAATGATGTTGTGCGTTTTTATTTAAGTAATGGAAACAATCTTAATTAAATACACATTTTATTCGCAATTTATTATTTTAAACCCATTTTCGAATTCACGCCATCTCTCATCAGTCTTTTATCAGATTGTTAAAGTAGCTATCCAGCCACCGACAGTCGCATTTTACTACATATCAGGGAGTATGTATACTTACTCCCTGTACATATGTTACTGTACACGGTTTCTAAACCTACTTACGACCAGGTATATATATTTATAACTTACATATTTTGAGAATCCAAACTCTATAGTCACAATATAAACGGCAAAACCCCAAAACTGGAGTGTCCAGTACCAACGCATAATTCATTTTACGCATAATCACGTTTAAGAACCGTTGAATAAACATTTACGGCACAAATACATTATTATATGACCTGAACACATGGATATAGAGTTTTGATAAACGATTGTGTCGTGAAATATTTCCGTAATTTGGCGGGTTAGTTTCTTTAACATTCTCCCTTTGCAAAATAAGGCGACCACTGGATGGGCCATATTTGAATCCAGGAAAAACATGTTGCTTGATTAAGATGCGTCATGCAGAGAACTTAGATAACTTAGATACGTCTCTGCGTCATGTCATTGCCTCACTCGTAGAAATGTGGTCTCTATGTCAATACTCAATAGTAACATCATTGTTTGTGAACTATAATTGTTTTGGCTTGACGGGTTTAACATATATAAATTTCCTTATATATGTCTCTCTATATGTCATACTTGAAACGTCATTATTATTCCATTTAATAAACATAATCAGACACTACCTCCACACCACCCCCATCCCCATCCCCTCACCCCCACACCACCACCCACTCCATCCCCTCACCCCCACGACCAAAAAACGTTATACAATCGCAAATGTGTGAAATTACTTCGAACTTTTTACATTAAACTTAAAATATTTTGTTAAAAAATCATCACCTAACTAATTCTACTTAAATACTTTTAAAAACGTTTAATTACTATTATGCTTACACCTGGTCGGAGTTTGGTAGACAGAAATTGGAGAATAATATAAAATAGAATGTTCATATTTTTTTTGGAATTCCCGCAATTTCTATTCTATAAGGTAAACATCTTCATGTATCATTCAACTATTCATCGAAACCTTCATCCAATGGTAATATCACAGACCTAATAACAATTAATATGTCTGTGGTAATATGGTGTCGACACGCACGAGCAGTCTACCCGACTACTGCATTAACAGGAGGGAGTTTGGCATAATACTCCGCCACGGCATCATTTGGATTTGGCCCCGAGAACGTCAGCCTCAAGCAAGGCTGGTCGTCGGGAACAACTTTCCAAGAATGGTCCCAGATTATGTTGCAGAAACTTGTAGCATCTCCATACACAGCTGTAAATGGCCTGCACGTTTTCCCCGTCGGGCATGTATTAGTTCCTGCAGTAATAAATGGTTATTATACGTATAGAATAGAGGCTATGAAGAGAAATCCTCACAAATAAGAAACCAAAATGAGGTGTGAGTAGCGACCGACCGCGGTTTCTTAATGGTGAATATTTCTCTTCATGTAGAGTACACGGCTTAGTGTTTACCATAGTTTGTTATCGATATTCTCTATATAGGTCACGCTATTACTTGCGAAGAGAGCCGGTAGTAAATTCTTCATGAATAAATGTAGCCGTTTTTTGAAATTCTGAGCCATCTGATTGATTTAAAACAAAAATGGATACACACTAAAATACATTAGAAGGGCAAGATAGTAAGCAATGTTGTTTTTAATCATTTGTTTTTAGACTAGAGGCACATTGGGCGCAACGCCTTCCCTCTGGGACGGTTCGTGAAATAACTACTAATGTATTGGTTAATATGATACGAAAGAATATCGGAAATGTCTACTAAATTCTTTCAGAGTAAAGGACGTCACTTTGTGTAATAAAAGTAAAAGTAACAAACCACAAGCCACTTTCTGTGTTATAAAAGTACAAGTGACAAACCACAAACCTGTTGTCCAGTTGAAGCCTCTGCCCCAGTTGGCATGGCATGTAAAATCATTTTTACAGGCGTCCCACCATTCATTGCATTCTGACTGGCACAAAGGCGCATTCAGGAATCGTTCATTTCGAATTCTGATAACTTGCTGTAAAATATGAAACATAAGATGAATTCATTTCGATTCGACAGTAGAGTAGAACGTAGGGCGGCACACTAATAGTGTAATTTTAATCCAGTCCTAATGAACCTTGGGACACAATGTTTATAGCCATAATATATTGCATTCTGACTGGCACAACGGCGCATTCAGGAATCGTTCATTTCGAATTCTGATAACTTGCTGTAAAATATGAAACATAAGATGAAATCATTTCGATTCGACAGTAGAGTAGAACGTAGGGCGGCACACTAATAGTGTAATTTTAATCCAGTCCTAATGAACCTTGGACACAATGTTTATAGCCATAATATATCGGCCAAGTTCGATAACCAACCAGTTCGCACCTATAATACCGAAGTTATATTGCCCCTTGATTGTTGAACATTGACGATGTTTGCGGTGTCCGCTCAATTTCTTGAACCTTTATAACCCATTCGTGATGAAACTTGGACACGCTGTTAATGACCACAATATCTCGGCCACGTTTATAACCAGTCATATACTATATAATGCTGGAGTTATGGCTCATTGGTTGTTCAAAAGTGACGTTTTTTTGTGGTGTTCGCCCAATAACTTTAACATTTATAATCCAATATAGATGAAACTTATACACTGTTAATAGCCACAACATCTCGACCAAGTACGATAACCACCCATATCGCACATATGATGCCAGAGTTATGGCCCTTTTATTGGTGAACATTAACGACTTTCGCGGTGTCGGCTCGATACCTTAAACAGTTATAACACTATCTTGATGAAACTTGGGGACAATATCTTGGCCAAGTTCGATAACCAGCCAAAACGCACATATAATGCCAGAGTTACGGCCTTTGATTGCTGGAAATTGACGATGTTTGCAGTGTCCGCTCAATAACTTGAACATTTATAATCCTATGTTATACTTGTGGACTATGTGTTTTACCATTAGCAAGTAACTATGTATAGCTTACATTTGTATGTATAAAACATTTATGAATATACCAAACGTGATACAATTCCGCTTATAACATCTGCCTTTAATATGCATGCTATGTTCCACATGGACACTCTTGTTTGGAAATGAAACACTAAAGTGTAGGAGATTATCCATGATATCTTTGACAGATCCAATAAATGTAAAACACATTCTGCGGGGAAAGAAAAGAAGAAATCAGGGGCGATAAGAAGTAGAAACGTAAGGAAAAGGAAAATAAATATTGTCATAAAAAGAAAGAATGGAAGCAAATTAAATCCAAGTGATTTATATGCTTGCAGAATGGTTATAAAGCCTTGCGCGAACTAAGCAACCATAATGAATCTCGATTTAGTGTACCTCGGTGATCCATGGACCCGTATTCGGTGAGCACTCGTAGAAACAAAGATCTCTCAGAAAGTATGTCCTACAACTGCTGGAGAGTGCCTGACAATGGTTCATGTCGAAGTCCAGCCAGTTATCCGTCTGATGAAACTGTACCGTAGACTCATGATCGCAGCACGCACGTGCTCTCCATGGCTTGCACTGTCATGGAAGCGAAACAATCACATTGTAAAATGGTATTGGATATACATGCATGTCCTTGTTTTTTATTATATATATGACAGCACATTTCAACGTTATACAAAACACATGACTGTTCCTTATGAGGCGTTTTTGGAGATATATGTGATATCTCACATTCGTGCCATTTAATTTTGAATTTATTAAACTCGTTTGGCTCGGCACAGTTTCGCATCATATAATTGTATTCAACTCATTTAATAAATTCAATATTAAACACGCACTCATGTAAGATCCTCTATATTTATCACTGTATAATTTATTTGAAAACCAGTGAATTACATGGGTTCATACTTTGCCTTTTATTTATCTTTATTGTTGTTATTTGTTTCTGTATGTGTTTGTGGTTGTTTGTTTCTGTATGTGTTTGTGGTTGTTTGTTTCTGTATGTGTTTGTGGTTGTTTGTTTCTGTATATGTTTGTGGTTGACTGTCGTCCTTTAATGCTTCATTTCCTGTTTGATTTTTATAACTACTTATTTAAGAAATAGAAAAATCGTTTACGGTGAATTATCGTTTAATATATCACGGTTTGGAGTTCAATTGAAAACAATAATTTCACGAGCCCGAGACGCGAGTGAAAATTATTGTTTACAATTGAACGACATACCCCTAAAATGGGTATCCCCTAATCTAATACCCCTAAAATGTGAAAATAAAGCACACATCTGACATCTTTCGCATTGCTTTGCTTACTCTCCTAACTTTGCAAACGTTACAGTGAGCCTTGCTTAGTCTCCTGCGCTGCAAACGTTACAGTGATAAATCGTTGAATATAACGAGATATTTTAAACTAGGCTATATAGTGCGGGTGTATTAGAATTGCTATTTTTTGTTGTTGGTAAAACCAGTAATATATATTCCGCCGTCCGTAAGAATCGACACATTCTCACTTGACATGTCGAGATCCCAGTGAGATTCAAACATGCAGCAGTGAAAGGCGATACAGTTTTAAACACAGATCCTTTACTAAAACGTTCTCGCCTCTCCCGTTACGGGTTCGAATCCCACTGGGAGCTCGACTTGACTTATATAATGAAAAATATCAAATAGGAAGCTCTGCTTACCTCTCCATGAAGAGAGGGTTCATGCTCTGGTGTCCGTTTATGAAACATAGCATCAATACACGTGTTAAGTACGTCTTCGTGATCAATCGATTCTGCCAATGTTATGGTGACAAGTAAAACCAGTATTTTTAAATGTTTCATGGCTTAAGCAACACTTATGGCGAGATGTAAAAACAAGTGTATGATAAGATTGACGTGTTTTCATCATTTATACACGTGCTAACTAAAGTTAAAGGTCTATAGGACACTTATCAACATGCAGAAGAACGAGTTCCGACCGGTATATAGGTATCTTAATAAATGCTTTTTCGTTAGGTCAATTACCAATGCAATTGAATTAGGAAGAAAACCTTACCATTTAAATTTTGATAATCAGATATACAGAATGTTTCGGGCTCATAGCCCGTGTATTTCTGTAGAGCTCATAGCCCGTGTATTTCAGTAGATAATGTATGTAATAAACATGCTGAACGTTCGTGGTTTATTCCAGTAATTGCATCGCTTTGAAAAGTGTTGACAATTGTTTCCGGATACTTTCAGCCTAATCGGATCTGCTTCGCCCAACTAAATAGTAAACATGCTGCGAAATCGACGAGGCAGTTCCGATATCGGAACCATTTGCGGCTGAAGGTATAAAACCACTAATTATTTCCCCATTATGGGGCATAGACACCAATGTTAAAGTGTCACATATTAATCATTTTCTGCAAATTCAACTCAAGTATGGATAATGCAGCAGAGTAATGTTCATATAGAAAACGAATTTTCCACTTGAAAAATCACCAGAAAAGGTGGTCACAAGACGTGTAAGAAAGTTCTTGTTTGTTTACTAAACAGTCAACGATACAGCTATTTTCATTGATTGACTATTTTCATTGCTCACAAAGTTTAAGCATGGAGTAGATTGATTGAATTGAATTGGATTTTATAGTCGCACCAACAGCTAAGGTCATATGGCGACTTTCCAGCTTCCATTGGTGGAGGAAGACCCCAGGTGTCCCTCCGGGCAATTTTCGTGCACGGGCGGGCACCTGGGTAGAACCACCGACGTTCCGCAAGCCAGCTTCCTCATATAAAGATTCCTAGGCCCCTGAGAGATCGAACCTACAGCGGTGAGGGGCAAGTGATTTCAAGTCAGAGACGTTAACCACTCGGCCACGGACGCCCCTTGCATGGAGTAGAAATTTCGCAAATGTTCATCAGTGATCCAGTAAAACCTATTAAATTAATACGCTTCTTATACATACAACCACAAAATCGAATAGAAATGGGCAGTTTCTCCCTACTTATAATGCCCATTTCCATCTGAAAAGAGGGATTACTTTTTATTATAGGAACTACATTCGACACCTCGGAGGTTTACATGTAATTATTGGTGGTAAACCTGAAATCTAGAAGAAACTCAACGTCCACGCAGTGATATTGTAGCCACCACACAAATCACGTGATGATAGCTGAGGCCATGTGATCATTTACAATATGGCGATACACTATAGGTAATGCTTGGTAGGCTACAGCAAACTCTTGCCGTAACCAACAGGCAATCAAATGGCAATAACATCATCACCTTCGAGAAGATGTTGACAACATTCAACTTGTTTTGGCTTGAGTGTAATCTCTTTATTAAATTTACGCACAGCTTATGTACTGTTCTCAACGGAATACTAGTACATGTTTAAATTGGAATAGTTTTGCCTGAAACTTATTTATTTCTTGTGAAAATATAATTTTCAGAATATCTGCAAATTAGATGTTGCAAGATTTGAAATAATGCATGAAAACAATTTTATTTTAATCGGGACTATTTTATTACCAAAATAATACGAACTTAGTTCTGCTCAATCGATACGCATAGGTAAACATTTCAAACCGAAGCTCGATAGCAGAAGATTACTAAAGAATTTAACTCATAGAAAAACAATTTGAAAATATTGAATATAGGTCTATATTTTATCTTTGCGGATCACGCAAAAGGATTTATTATAAGCATCGTCATAACGTTTTTGAATAGTCGCGTGACCTAATCGTTCGCCCTACTTTCATTGACGTTGACAGAGTCAAATGGGTATTCGACAATAAATATACTAAATCTGCATTGTTTTTATTTATGTGGTAAAATAGCTTGACTAACGTCATTTTTCCAATATGGCCGCCTCCATTTATGTTTCTTTGAACATTGCCAATAGCCTAAGGTTATATCTCCTGTCTTTTATGGTATTTTGATTCACCTTTTTCAAAGTTTTTGGAGCCTTAAATAAAACCTGTTTGAAAAAAAAGATCCACCGAAGCAATTTCTACCAGGGTCACCATGAAAGAATGTGGATAACGACAACTCTGTGAAACACTGTTAGAGATTGTCGCCGAGATAGCAAACTCTACTTTAAACAAAGAAGTACCAACTCCACTATGGGATTGACTTAATTCTGATTGTTGGACCATCAGGCGCGTAGCTACCTGTGAGCAAAGTACACATTGTACGAAATATTGAAAAAAATAAAAAGTCAAAAAATGAAATAAAAAGAAGAGGTGGGTGTGAGGGGGTGGGGGGGGGGGGGGTGAGGGGGGGGTGAGGGGGGAGGGGTGTGAGGGTCAGGTAACCTTCATTTAGCTCACTTTTTTTTCTAGAAAAAAAAGAAAGAAACAAAATCAGCCTCATTTTGTTGCGGAAATGCCTCCAGGTTGCACCACAGACGGTCTATGAAAAAAAAATTAGGACCCCACTAGACTGTTTGCGTACACATTCTTAAGTCCCTAGCTACGCCCCTGACCATCATGACTGATTCATGATTGTTAGTTTTGGGACTGTTCTAGTCAATATGAATGACTACATGTTTACTTGCTATCTTATCTGGATATTGCGCATGTTATGTCCACCATGTCACATTTGCAAATGCTATATAAGTGATATATTACAATAGATCTAAACGCAGTAACTTGAAATAAACTTTGAATCGACCCTAGTTCGGAAATAGTAAACACGTAAACACAATGCTTATCTATGAAGTGCATGACGTCCATTTATTTCAATATTACTTAAGTTATGTACAAGGCTCAACCGAAGCTAACATTTTCAGCAACGACCATTTGAAGTTAGATGAATTGAATCAACGCGCATTTAAGATATGACACAAAGACTAATATTTTTAATTACTCAAGTGACTATGTATTTAAATCAAAATTAATACACAATGTTTCTAGATACATCACGCAGTACATCGCCGGGCCTCATCCTTTTTACCAAGTACAGTATTCCGTTTTACATGTATCGTGCAAACCATGCTTTGTGTGTGTGTGTGTGTGTGTGTGTGTGTGCGTGCGCGTGCGTGCGTGCGTGCGTGCGTGCGTGCGTGTGTGTGTGTGTGTGCTATTGACTTCTGTTTATCAAAAGGGACAACTCATACACCGAAATAAATTAATGGCGTGTTGCATAGTTCATATCGGGTTGTAAATGGGGGAATGATGATGACTTAAACAAAAGCGATGCAGGATGACTACAGTATACTTATAAATTAAACTAATATGCAGCTCTTTTTCTTTCTTTTTTTCCTTTCTTTATATATATATATATGCTAACGCTCAATAATGCTGCTAAAATACGTAGGAGAGTTTCAAAAATTGTGGAGAGTAAATTCAGGGGACGGGGAACATAATAGCTACCCTACCCGATCACACATAATTTGGCAAACTATTGTGTGTGTGCGTGCGTGCGTGCGTGCGTGCGTATATGCATTAGTGCGTGTGAGAGGAGGGTGAGGGCAAAACATAATCTGGCCACCCATCCCTTAGCCTAATAAACTGGCTCATATGCAGTTTTTTTTTAATATTCGCACTTTCAATGTGATGTTTGCCAAATAAGAAGAAAATAAAAGAGTACTAATCGTGTATTTTAACATATTACCACTCTCACACATTCAGATTATTGATGGATCAGTACTGTGCCTCAAACACACACGCACGCACGCACGCATCCTACCCCTCTCCCACTGGTCATACGCCATAAAACGTTTTAAATGTGGATCAACCCAGGGGAATAATTCTCATGATACTTGATATCAAGAATTAGATACGAGTTGTGTCCCTTCGATTTGATAATCGTTGGATCTGGCCAAGCTTGATAAATTAAGTCTAGCCGATAGATACAAGATAAAGTTACTAGAGCGCTAGAGTAACGACAAAAAGTTTAACGGACGAATGATGAATTACATATTTAGGGACTAAAACGAATACGGTAATAAAATATTCTGGGTCGAACTGGTTTGGAGCCGAGAGATTCAAGAAAACGGGAACCAGTTTAACCAAGTGAAGTACTTCCGGAAAGAACCTTTGTGAGAAATTTGAGAAAGAGAAACGATTACGTATTAAACTGTTTCGTAATCAAAATCGTGATATTAGCCGCAAAAAACTTTACCAGAAAGAGCATTCACGATGGGTGATCGCTATAATATCCACAGTCAATTGGAACATCTACAATCCAAATACATAGGCACAGGCCATGCTGATACAAACAAGTGGGAATGGTTGACGAATCAACACAGGGACAGTTCCGCCTCGTATATGGGCCATTTTGATATGCTGAACTACTTCGCCCTTGCAGAGAACGAAGCAAAAGCAAGAATTAGGTTCAACTTGTTGGAAAGAATGGTTCAGCCCTGTGGCCCACCACCAGAAAGACCAGAAGATTAGAGACTCTTTGGAATAAATGTTTATAAATTCAGTAACAGTTGTTAAAACAAAATTGTTAGTCGGAGTCATTCTTATTTCAGTTATAAACAGCGGACTTCAATACACCAATTTTATCTACAAATTGGACATTGGATGTGACGTGCATTTGTTGAAAAATTATTAAATACCTCATGGCATATGTTGAAACGATACACTTAAATTTTAAAATCATATATATATATGTCAGTGTTAATCTTCATGCAATACTGACAGTAGACTGCACTTTTAAAACGTGTATCAGCCAACATGAACAAATGCAGTTTCTTGGCATATTAAAATTGTGTATTGTCTAGAAAGTAAAATGAGAAAGGATAATGGCAATAATATCATTCAGTTTTATTTTATGTTCAATCATCAACATGGAATGCAATGATTACATATACATCTGACAGTAACAATATTGAAGGAAACTGGACGTAAAAGAATAACTGCTAGAACAAGCATGACATAAAAGGAAGTTGATATACATTGATATTCATCACCAGTATTACTTTTCTGATATTTAGTTGTCTTGACAAGATACATCTTAAGTGGCAGACTTCACAACGAGTCTTTTGATGTTTAATTGAACTGTTGACAGAATCGTGTGTTGATGGAGCTTTCTGTTTACTTAAATAATCAAGAGTTTTAATGTGCAATCATTTATTTGTATCACAGTTTAACATGTTTAACACTAAATTAAGTGTAAATTTAGTAAATAGTGTTAGTCTAATATTCATCCATAATATTTTCTGTTAAGCATTTAAGTAACTAAATAAATATGACCATAGAATAACATACATGTATGATATCCATGTTATGACCAAATACACATACAACAAGACGTAGAATTGTTTGTGCTTATTTGCCTCTTTAATTTACATTATATAAGAAATAGATGATCTGCAAGAACAATTAGCATGCTGTCTAAAGCATAGTTGTCAACAGGAGGGTCACGATGATCTACAAGAACAATTAGCATGCTGTCTAATGCATAGTTGTCAACAGGAGGGTCACTTTCTCCCGACAATTCTCACTACTTATTTTGCAAAAAAAGTGGCAATAGCATTTAAACTTTTGTTGTAAATTATGGAAGTAAATTTGTGACCCCTAATTAATGCGATAATTATTTACGCAATAACAGTTACACAAAAAAATCCAATTTGAAATTTCTATTTATAAGTTTGTACGGTTAATAGATGATTTGTTTTTAAATATTTTAATTTTTATAACAGCAGGGTCTTCCACAGGCCATTTAAGAGCATATTCCCCCTATCCCTTAAATGTAATTGATAAGACACACTAAGACACACCTCCAATTTTGCCCCTTTAATTCTAAAATCTAATTTCCCCCTATTCCTTAAAACCCCCTTTTCTTTGATCTCTCTCTGCCCTATCCCTGAAAAACAGCAATAAATTGCCAAAATGCATTATACCTGTCTATAAATAGCTCCTTGTAGGCTATACTTCTTAAAATTCCTTTCATTTAGTCAAAATATACTTCAGATTGCATCAAAATAAATCGTGATCCGTAAAAATATTGGTCACCCAAAGGGTAACTCCCTCCCACCCCACACCCCATAACATTCACATTTAATTTCCCTTTCCCTTAAATAATTTCTGTGGAAGACCCTGAACAGTTATTCAACTTATAATTATGTACGTTTATACTGTCTTTTATAAATGTTTAAAGGAGTTTGAAAACAAAACTAGAGGTGGCCACCTTGGACAATGACATCATCGGACCTTTTACATTGTATAGCAAATTGATAAATTATAAGTGTTTGAAACAAATAAATGAGCAGTTGTATTCACATTCCATTTACCAAATAAAAACATGTTTACTCTGTATGCTCATTTTATGATTTTAATTCTCTTAATTTTCTTCGCTTTACATGATATTTATCAAGTAAAAGTCGACGAGGTCATCATTCCAAGATGGCTGCCTCCATTTATGTTTTTTGGTGATTGTTAATGGGTCATATCTCCTTTATTTGATATAAGTTAATGATAATAAAAAATAAATAAAACTTTTGTTTGAAAATAGCGCAAAAGCATTTTTAAGTTTTGTCACTGTGTGAAGTTACATGAACAAGAGCACATATACCGGTTTTAAAAAATATGTCTTATATGTCTATTAAAAACTGTTTTTAATAGACATATAAGACATATTTTTTAAAACTGTAAATATGTCATATGTCTATTAAAAACAGTTTTCAATAGACAATTAAAAACGGTTTTTAATAGACTTATAAGACATATTTTTTAAAACTGTCACTGTTTTTAATAGACATATAAGACGTTTTTTTAAACTGGTATCTCTGATCAAGAGCTATAGGAAGACATCGCTCACGAATTGCCAGGTTTATTTATTGAAAAACTAACCTGAAAGAGGGGCATAATCTGCTCAGTTGTATAACGGAATTATGGCATTTGTTTTCATGATGGCGAGTACATGTGTGAAGTTTCACTGATTCCTTTAAAGGGATTCTAAGATAATAAAAAAATACTAGCTTAAAAAGGGGCATTATTCTACTTTAATACTAGTATTTGCAGAACATAATATTGGTACTTGTCCCAATGAATTGCTTATGTCAGTTTCATTGAATTCTGTCATGTGTTTCAGAGATATGTTGAACAATTGAATATTTATGGAAAATATATATATATAAGTAAACAAGAGCGCCACCATACACCCGTTCGCTAAGGTTTTTATGTGAAAGCATTTTCTGCCATACAGTTTTACTGACAATATACTTAATTAATAAGATACATGATGTCCCATCACCGAAGTGGGTTGGTTCAATCCTTGACGTTGAACATACAAAACACGAGGTCAATGACCTTGAAGCTCTACTGGTAGGTTTTTGAAAATCCGTCTAGTAGTTTCAGAGGAGTAGTCACTACAAGTTTTCATTATATAACTCTATGTAAACAAAGATTGCGGCCATGTTCAACGTCAAATCAAAATAATTTTAGACAAGGGTCAACATCATGTCATACTGATCAGTTTAAAAAAACTCCGTGTTTAGGTAAAGACGCATATCAATACCACTTATAGTTTTCAAGAAGAAGTCGCTACAAATTTGTTTTTTGAAAAATTATTTTTAGCCATGGTGGCCATCTTGAATTTCCGGCCGACCTGAAATTTTGCTAGGATCAATAAGACATCAAGAGCAACATTCCTGTTAAGTTTCATGAAAATCCGTCGAGTAGTTTCAGAGGAGTAGTCGCTACAAGTTTTCATTATATAACTCTATTTAAACAAAGATGGCCGCTGGCAGCCATGTTTAACGTCGAATCAAAACGATGTTGCTAGGATCATTTAGACATCAAGAGCAACATTCCTGCAAAGTTTCATGAAAATCCGCCAAGTAGTTTCAGAGGAGTAGTCGCTACAAGTTTTTACTAAATAACTGTAAACAAAGATGAAGCCATGTTCAACGTCGAATCAAAACGATTTTTGACAAGGACCAACATCATGTCATGCTGATCATTTTAGAAAAAGTCCCATATCAATATCACTTAGAGTTTCCAAGAAGTGGTCGCTACAAACTTGTTTTTTTAGCTTGACTGATCAGAGATCAGCAGAGCTAATGCCGTGGTGCGGTGTCCGTCTGTCTGTCCTTAAATTGTATTTGTAGCGACTCCTCTGAAACTACTGGATGGATATTCATGAAACTTTACAGAAATGTTGCCTATGAAGTCTAGTTGATCCTAGCAAAAATCCATGTTGATGTGAAATCCGAGATGGCCACCAAAGCTAAAAATTGATTTTTAGCTCGACTGATCAGAGATCAGCAGAGCTTATGCCGTGGTGCGTCGTCCGTCCGTCCGTCTGTCTGTCCGTAAACTTTTTTTGTAGCGACTACTCCTCTGAAACTACTGAATGGATTTTATTGAAACTTTACAGAAATGTTGCCAATGAAGTCTAGGTGATCCTAGCAAATATTCATGTTGATGTGAAATCCAAGATGGCCACCAAATCTAAAAATAGGTTTTTAAACAAGAGGTCAATGACCTTGAAGCTCTACTGATAAGATTTTGATAGCTAGATCAGCATTCCTGTGAAGTTTCATAAAAATATGCCACTGGCAGCCATGTTTAATGTTGAATCAAAATAATTTTCGACAAGGTTCAACATCTTGTCATGCTGACCATTTCAGAAAAAGTCCCATATCAACATCACTTACAGTTTTCAAGTAGTCGCTACAAACTTGTTTTTAAAAATCTATGTTTAGCCATGGTGGCCATCTTGAATTTCCGGAGGACCTGAAATTGTGCTAGGACCAACTAGACATCAAGAGCATAATTCCTGTGAAGTTTCATGAAAATCCGCCAAGTAGTTTCAGAGGAGTAGCCGCTACAAATTTTTACTATACAAACTCTATGTAAACAAAGATGGCCACTGGCGCCTATGTTTAATGTCGAATCAAAATAATTTTCGACAAGGATCAACATCATGTCATGCTGATCATTTTAGAAAAAGTCCCATATCAATATCGCTTACAGTTTTATAGAAGTAGTCGCTACAAACTTTTTTTTAAAATCTGTTTTTAGCCATGGCGGCCATCTTGACTTTTCGGCCGACCTAAAAAAATCAAGAGAAACATTCCTGTGAAGTTTTAATCTATGTAAACACAGATGGCCGCTAGTGGCTATGTTTAAAGTCGCATCAAAATAAATTTCGACAAGGATCAACATCATGTCATGCTGATCATTTTAGAAAATGTCCCATATCAATATCACTCACAGTTTTCAAGAAGTAGTCTCTAAAAATGTATTTATTTTAAATCTATTTTTAGCCGTGGCGGCCATCTTGAATTTCAGGCCAGCCTGAAATTTTGCTAGGATCAACTAGACATCAAGAGCAACATTCCTGTGAAGTTTCATGAACATCCGTCAAGTAGTTTCAGAGGAGTAGTCGCTACAAGTTTTTACTATATAACTCTATGTAAACAAAGATGGCCACTGTCAGCCATGCTTAACGTCAAATCAAAATAATGTTTGACTAGGATCAACATCATGTCATGCTGATCATTTTAGAAAAAGTCCCATATCAATATCACTTATAGTTTTCAAGAAGTAGTCTGCTACAAACTTATTTTATAAAAATCTATTTTTAGCTGTGGCGGCCATCTTGAATTTCTGGTCGACCTGAAATTTTGCTAGGATCAATTAGACATCAAGAGGAACATTCCTGTAAAGTTTCATAAAAATCCGCCAAGTAGTTTCAGAGGAGTAGTCGCTACAAGTTTTTACTATATAACTATGTAAACAAAGATGGCCACTGGCAGCCATGTTTAACGTCGAATCAAAATGATTTTTGACAAGGACCAACATCATGTCGTGCTGATCATTTCAAAAAAGTCCCATATCAATATCACTTATAGTTTTCAAGAAGTAGTCGCTACAAACTTGTATTTTAAAATTCTATTTTTAGCTTTGGCGGCCATCTTGGATTTCACATCAACATGAATTTTTGCTAGGATCAACTAGACTTCATGCGCAACATTTCTGTAAAGTTTCATGAATATCCATCTAGTAGTTTCAGAGGAGTAGTCGCTACAAATAAAAGTTAACGGACAGACAGACGGACGACGGACGCCGCACCACGGCATAAGCTCCGCTGATCTCTGATCAGTTGAGCTAAAAACAAGTTTGTAGCAACTACTTCTTGAAAACTATAAGTCATATTGATATGGGACTTTTTCTAAAATGATCAGCATGACATGATGTTGGTCCTTGTAGAAAATCATTTTGATTCGACGTTAAACATGGCTGCAGCGGCCATCTTTGTTTACATAGAGTTATATAATGAAAACTTGTATCGACTACTCCTCTGAAACTACTGAACGGATTTTCATGAAACTTCACAGGAATGTTGCTCTTGTTGTCTAAATGATCCTAGCAAAATTTCAGGTCGGCCGGAAATTCAAGATGGCCGCCACGGCTAAAAATAATTTTTTAAAATACAAGTTGTAGCGACTTCTTCTTGAAAACTATAAGTGATATTGATATGGGACTTTTTCTAAAATGATCAGCATGACATGATGTTGGTCCTTGTCAAAAATCGATTTGATTCAACGTTAAACATGGCTGCCAACGGCCATCTTTGTTTACATAGAGTTATATAGTAAAAACTTGTAGCGACTACTCCTCTGAAACTACTTGGCGGATTTTCATGAAACTGTGCAGGAATGTTGCTCTTAATGTCTAATTGATCCTAGCAAAATTTCAGATCGGCCAGAAATTCAAGATGGCCGCCACAGCTAAAAATAGATTTTTAAAAAATAAGTTTGTAGAGACTTCTTGAAAACTTTAAGTGATATTGATATGGGACTTTTTCTAAAATGATCAGCATGACATGATGGTTATCCGAGTCGAACATTATTTTGATTAGACTTTAAACATGGCTGCCAGTGGCCATCTTTGTTTACATAGAGTTATATAATGAAAACTTGTAGCGACTACTCCTCTGAAACTACTTGACGGATTTTCATGAAACTTCACAGGAATGTTGCTCTTGATGTCTAATTGATCCTAGCAAAATTTCAGGTCGGCCAGAAATTCAAGATGGCCGCAACGGCTAAAAATAATTTTTCAAAAAAAAAGTCTGTAGCGACTACTTCCTGAAATCAATAATCAATCAGTAGAGCTTCAAGGTCATTGACCTCTTGTTAAAATACAAGTTTGTAGCGACTACTTCTTGAAAACTATAAGTGATATTGATATGGGATTTCTTCTTTAATGATCAGCATGACATGATGTTGGTCCTAATCAAAAATCGTTTTGATTCGACGTTAAACATGGCTGCCAGTAGCCATCTTTGTTTACATAGAGTTATATAGTAAAAACTTGTAGCGACTACTCCTCTGAAACTACTTGGCGGATTTTCATGAAACTTTACAGGAATGTTGCTCTTGATGTCTAAATGATCCTAGCAACATCGTTTTGATTCGACGTTAAACATGGCTTTCAGTGGCCATCTTTGTTTACATAGAGTTAGGTCGGCCAGAAATTCAAGATGACCACCACAGCTAAAAATAGATTTTTAAAAAATAAGTTTGTAGGGACTACTTCTTGAAAACTATAAGTGATATTGATATGGGACTTTTTCTAAAATGATCAGCATGACATGATGGTTATCCGAGTCGAACATTATTTTGATTCAACGTTAAACTTGGCTGCCAGTGGCCATCTTTGTTTACATAGTGTTATATAATGAAAACTTGTAGCGATTACTCCTCTGAAACTACTTGACGGATTTTCATGAAACTTCACACGAATGTTGCTTTTGATGTCTTATTGATCCTAGCAAAATTTCAGGTCGGCCGGAAATTCAAGATGGCCGCCATGGCTAAAAATAGATTTTCAAAATACAAGTTTGTAGCGACTACTTCTTTAAAACTATAAGTGATATTGATATGGGACATCTTCTAAAATGATCAGCATGACATGATGTTGGTCCTTGTCAAAAATCATTTTGAATCGATGTTAAACATGGCTCTCAGCGGCCATCTTTGTTTACATAGAGTTATATTTAATGAAAACTTGTAGCGACTACTCCTCTGAAACTACTTTACGGATTTTCATGAAACTTCACAGGAATGTTGCTCTTGATGTCTTATTGATCCTAGAAAAATTTCAGGTCGGCCGGAAATTCAAGATGGCCGCCACGGGTAAAAATAAATTTTCAAAAAACAAGTTTGTAGCGACTACTTCCTGAAATCAAAATCAATCAGTAGAGCTTCAAGGTCATTGACCTCTTGTTAAAAACAAGTTTGTAGCGACTACTTCTTGAAAACTGTAAAGTGATTTGATATGGGACTTTTTCTGAAATGATCAGCATGACAAGATGTTGATCCTTGTCGAAAATTATTTTGATTCGACATTAAACATGGCTGCCAGTGGCCATCTTTGTTTACCTAGAGTTATATAGTAAAAACTTCAACTTGTAGCGACTACTCCTCTGAAACTACTTGACGGATTTTCATAAAACTTCACAGGAATGTTGCTCTTGATGTCTTATTGATCCTAGAAAAATTTCAGGTCGGCCGGAAATTCAAGATGGCCGCCACGGGTAAAAATAAATTTTCAAAAAACAAGTTTGTAGCGACTACTTCCTGAAATCAAAATCAATCAGTAGAGCTTCAAGGTCATTGACCTCTTGTTAAAAACAAGTTTGTAGCGACTACTTCTTGAAAACTGTAAAGTGATATTGATATGGGACTTTTTCTGAAATGATCAGCATGACAAGATGTTGATCCTTGTCGAAAATTATTTTGATTCGACATTAAACATGGCTGCCAGTGGCCATCTTTGTTTACCTAGAGTTATATAGTAAAAACTTCAACTTGTAGCGACTACTCCTCTGAAACTACTTGACATTTGTTTATGAAACTTCACAGGAATGATGACCTAGCTATCAAAATATATCAGTAGAGCTTCAAGGTCATTGACCTCTTGTTTAAAAATCTATTTTTAAATTTGGCGGCCATCTTGTATTTCACATCAACATGAATTTTTGCTAGGATTAACTAGACTTCATGGGCAACATTTCTGTACAGTTTCATGAAAATCCTTTCAGTAGTTTCAGAGGAGTAGTCGCTACAAAAAAAGTTTACGGACAGACAGACGGACACCGCACCACGGCATAAGCTCTGCTGATCTCTGATCGACCTAGCGATCTCAAAAACAATAGGGATCATCCTTGTCCGAAAGGCAGTCTATTAAGTTTCATGATCTTTAGACCTAGGTGGAAAGTGCCTGGAGTTATAGCATGGAAACTGGTTTTCAGTCAGTGAGTGACCTTGACCTAGTGACCTCAAAAACAACAGGGCTTTTCCTTGTCCTTTGACCTAGTGACCTCAAATACAACAGGGTTTTTCCTTGTCCTTTGTGCAGTTTATCTATTAGGGGTGACTACAGTCTACTGATGTTAATTTTGACTATTGAAATAGTTATACTATTCCTACTAGTGGAACTACTTATGATTGCAATACAATTCCACAAGTACTAAAAGATGAAAATGCATTTTCTGCAGCTTACCGTAAGACATTTAAAGTACTGAATATTTAAAATACATACTGGAATATATATGTCTTAAGTACAAAGATACTATTCTCTCAGATTTCATGAAAAGAAGAACAAAACAAAGTTCAGATATTAAAAAAATAATTGTAATCTATCAAATTTGCAAACTATTGAAAATATCAATTATAGATGGGGATAACAATTGCAATTATTTTTGAAATTAAAAATATGCTATCAATATAGTACTATTGGGGAGCCCACTATTGCGATGCATTGATAGTTAGTTTGATGTATCGTTGCACTCCCCCACTATCAAAGTTTACTATACCCCATTTAAGAAGTTCTGTGGGGTATACTGATAAATAACATACTAATATTGAGGGCAGTAGCATGCCACCAACACAAATAGGTTATAAGGCAAAAACAGGACTGAACATTTCAGGCCCATTCTCCATTTACATCTAGATTAAAATATGCAGAATGGGCCTAGAACCGTCTCACCTGCAGAGTTGCTGCAAATTCTATTAAACACTCCATTTTTTTCACTGGAGACACATTCATTGTTTTCTGCCACCACTCAAGTAGCATCTGAAACAATACAGTGATCATGATGAAGACCTTTAATGAACACGGCAAAATCTAGAACTTTCACTGAAGATGATGAATACCCACACTTAAATTCTAAGTTAATCAAAAGGGCCATAATTCTGTAATAAATTGGGTAATCAAGAACGGGTGATGTAGAGGGACATGTCTGTTATGTGTATATGAAGTTTGGGAACAACACATTCAAAACTGTTTGAGGAATAAAAGTAATAATAATGTGTTTCGCGACAAAGAAAACAAAAATGTGATACGTGATGGGACATTACAGACATTGTATATAGCTCCCACTTCACTTTGTGAAATCAGGAGCATAATAACAGAATAAACATGACTTTCGAGGGATTTTATCCCTGTCTCGATAAGCAGAGGCCCTATTCTTGCCAGAGAACCACAAGGATCTTAAATAGGTGAAGATCAAGGGGCGTGTTGTGACGATTTACATATAAGATTGAGGTCCGTATCTTCACAAGTAACATATGATTGAGGTCCGTAGCTTGACAAATAACATACGATTGAGGTCCGTAGCTTGGCAAGTAACATACGATCGAGGTCCATAGCTTGGTAAGTAACATATAAGACCGAGGTCCGTAGCTTGGCAAGTAACGTACAAGATTGAGGTCCGTAGCTTGGCAAGTAACATACAAGACTGAGGTCCGTAGCTTGGCAAGTAACATACAAGATTGAGGTCCGTAGCTTGGCAAGTAACATGCAAGACTGAGGTCCATAGCCTGGTAAGTAACATATAAGATTGAGGTCCATAGCTTGGCAAGTAACATATAAGACTGAGGTCCTTAGCTTGGCAAGTAACATAGATTGAGGTCCATAGTTTGGCAAGTAACATAAGACTGAGGTCCATAGCTTGGCAAGTAACATAAGATTGAGGTCCATAGCTTGGCAAATAACGTATAAGATTGAGGTCCATAGCTTGGCAGGTAACATATAAGATTGAGGTTCATAGCTTGGCAAGTAACTTAAAAGATTGAGGTCCATAGCTTGGTAAGTAACGTAAGATGGAGGTCCGTAGCTTGGCAAGTAATGTATAAGATTGAGTATCCTAGCTTGGCACGTTACATATAAGACTGAGGTCCATAGCTTGGTAAGTAACATAGAAGACTGAGGTCCATAGCTTGGCAAGTAACATATAAGATTGAGGTTCATAGCTTGGTAAGTAACGTATAAGTTTGAGATTCATAGCTGGCAAGTAATATACGATTGAGGTCCGTAGCTTGGCAAGTAACATAAGTTTGATGTTAATAGCTTGACGGGTAAAATGCAAGATTACAGTCCGGAGCTTGACTATAACTTATGATCAAGGTTCATAGCTTGAGTAACAAGTTAGATTGAGGTCCATATTCATAGCTTTACGAGTAACGTAAGATCGAGGATCATAGCGAGTAACCTCCTACTGTTCCAGGGTTATACTTTATAAAGTCCCCTGCTGTTCCAGGGTTATACTTTATGTAGCTTCTTAAACATACTGGCTTTAAACATTAATCAATGAAGGGAAAATTAATATTTTTTTGAAATATCTTTTATTTATACAAAAACATTATTCATACAAAACAGTATTCAAATAAAAAAAATGACAAATTTGAACAATGGATCATGTGTAAAGACCATTAACAAGTAAGAATTCATTAACTATTGATATTTAGTGTTTGCCCTACTTTTTCCTCCTATCAGACGGTGAGGAATTTTAAAAAATGGCGAACTTATTCATGTAAATTTCTAACGATCACCAATTTTAACCATTTAATCATTAAGTAATCGCTTACTAAATGGCACGCGCTTGTTTGGTAACAAGGAGGCGGATTTAGTAGAAGCGCGAACGTGTTAAGAGGCATGGTTTCGTAGAAGCGCGGGGGAAAAGTAGGGCAAACACTAAGTTAGAGGCTAAGAAGTGAAATTTTAACAATTAAGAAACCCCGGTCAGTCGCTGCGCTCCTTCCCTTAGGTTTTCTTAATTGTTAAAATTCCACTTCATAGCCTCTAACTAATACAAAGATGTTGATTATTATACATGCATTCAATATCAAAACGGTATTACAGTTTCATTACACTCCGTTTTTCACATTTTCAAAAATATAAACTTGCCATGCAGAGTTCCAAGCAAAAATAAAATGCTAACAAACTATCACTGAAGATAATGAATACCCCCGCTTTTTTAATCTGTTTCAAACAAAGGGCCATAATTCTGTAATAAATTAGGCAATCAACAATGGGTGTTGTAGAGGGACATAATGTTATAAGTTGTTATAAGTGTATGAAGATTGGGAACAACCCATTCAAAACCGTTTGAGAAATGCTAGTAATAAAAATGTGTTAAACGACAAGATGGGACGGGACAAAGATGTGTGACGCGACTGGACAAAAATGAGTGACGTTACGGACAGCGCGATTGCTATACAGCCCCCACTTCATTTTGTCTCTGGCATGATTTGCAGTGGTAGTAATCTACTCCGGCAAATATAATGGGGTCAACATCTTCAATAACCTATTTGTTTGCTAAAAGCATTTCCTATGTCATAAAATTATATTCATATCTTCTTGTCCTATTAAATCACACCGACTGTTTTTATGGAGGGGTTTTCTCCTTCGGTTGTTTGCTTCTCATGGGACCTTGATTGGATATATTAAAATACATTTTGTGCATTGTAAATAAATACTGATACGACTTGAAATAAAAAATATTTCACAATTTTGATTAAAAACTGGTTTTGACCAATGATTCATCAATGCGACTTGAAGACACACCAAACAAGGACTAGTAAGGGCTATTCCATTAAAACATACATGGGACCCCAGGAGGGCACTATTGAAAATGAACCCGCACCGATAGATGCAAAATTGAGTTTAAAAATGTTCATCTTAAAAAGTAGGGTTCACGCATAGATATTTATTAAATTACCTTCCTGGGGTCTCCGTTACGTTTTACTGGAATAGCCTAAAACAAATTGTGTATTATTGCATCTTGCTTTCTTATAAAATGAATTTTTTTCAAGTTAACTACGCTTTATCTTGGTCAGCCTATAGTTACATATGGTACATCAATGTAGTTTTGTACTTAACAGTTGTCTATTATAAACATGATAAAATGAAGAAAATAATTTCGTTAATGCCCATTTAACATGCAAACTGAAATGCCAAACAAACATACTGGAAACGCAGTACAACATCAATGCTACGTACAAGTAAATATCAATAACAACATAATGCAAAAGGTACAGAGAGAATATGTCTTAGCACTAAGCAGTCTATATAGTGTATAAAGGTACATTAATAGCAATGTCTATCATCCCATAGAACATTTAAATGGACTGGAGGTGATCTGGATATGGAAGAAAACTCTAATAACGTGCTTCAGTTTCATATGGGCATACAATTATGCATTAAATTAAGTGCATCTTAATATATGTGTGCATTTTGGTACAGAATGGCAACATATTAGTGCAATAAAGTACAGAATTACAATATATTAGTGCAATAAAGTACTGAATTAGAATGCAATAAAGTACAGAATTACAATATACTAGTGCAATAAAGTACAGAATTACAATATATTAGAGCAATAAAGTACAGAATTACAATATATAAGTTAATGCACTAATATATATGATAAGCTATCGATATAGAAGTACAACATGACATTATCTTTAATAGCATTTTAAAATAAATGGGATATTGTTTTACAAAGCACCGATATATGGGATATTGTTTACAAAGCACCGATATATGCG
>JAWPHD010017764.1:0-43024 GCA_037043455.1 Cyrtodaria siliqua | reverse complement strand
GCAAAGACACACAGTTCATATTTTAAATTGCTCGCAACTAATTTAAAAAATGAAATAAACAATGGAACAGTGATGCAATAATATTCGGATATAAATTACCCGTCTTAGAAAAAATAAATTCGAATTCGTGACATTTTATTAACCCATTTGGATGTTATAACTGTGGCTTACATATAAATATAAATATAAATTTAAATATAATAAATATAATAAATATAACGGTACATTGCAACATAGGCGTTGGAGCCGTGGGGCCTGCCCCCTCCCCCACAATGTTCAGAGTGGGGGCAGAGTATATTTCACACACACCTCCCTCCCCTACCCACACACACACACCGCACAATAATTTGAAGAAGAAAAAACAATGGTTAGCGCTCAAAAAGTACTTTTCCCCCTATATACTGTTGTAGTTTTGATGTAATTGAGCGTGGATAAGGTTGTTGTTGTGGTTTTTGTGTTTTTTTGCTTGTCAAAATATTTATGAAAAAGTTTGGCCCTTTGACCAATAATTGAAACGTTCCTACGCCTATGTGCAATAACAATGCCAAAGTTTAAAAAGCGGGACATTTTCACTCTATAAACGTACTATTAGTATGCTTAATTATTATTACTGCGTCGGAGGGCAAACTCTCCGCTGTAATGTTAACAGAATGATATACCAAAACTAGAAGAGCTAAAAACAGCACATAAGTGGCAGCCGAACAGCATTCAAATTATATGCCTACGCGTAGATAATAGTGCCTCCGGGTTTGCATGAACTGAATGTAATGAGAAGAACTGACTTAAAATAAGACAGCTATGTATGTAATAGGAAAATAATAGTATTCCAAATATATCAAAATATATATATCAAAATTCTTTGTTAAAAAAAGCAAAATATAACAAATTATATTTATACCCATTTTGAGAACTATTTTTATGGCGAATTACTGGTAGAACGGATTGTTATTGTGTTGGAATATAGCACACATAAAAATCTTGTTATCGTCATATCTCCTGTATTTAAGATCGGATTCGATCAAAACTTTCATAGATTGTAGAGTTCAGGGTCTAGTTGTGCAAGATTTTTCCCCATTTCTATTCATTTTTCCTGCACTTTGTTATCCATGGCATGTTCATCTTATTCAGATTTTGTCCGTTATACACAAACCCCGCCGCATTCTGCACGTTCAGTGCTTTGATTATACATTCATGGCATTCAACGTGCTGTAAACAACATGTACACAATAAATACACACAGATCATGTTATGGTTTAAAAAGTGGGATGGTTGCGCCACTTTTATGAGTCACGGTGAATTAAGCTGTAGGGCACTCCCACCAACGGAGTGTGTTTGATATTGAAAAGAAAACATTAAAATGAGATACGCTTCTTTGTTTGATAACATTTGCTACCACTATTATTTGATAATCTAGATTTTGAAAAACGCCTCACAAAAATACGGCGATCGATAACCGAGCACATTGCCGACGGATCAGTACAACCGACGGATGACGAAGACATTACAGAGGATGGCAGTGGTGACGACAGTGGTACCGACAACGACGTAAAGTCAATCATACATCGTATGTATACTTTGTAACACCAGTAAGATGTAGATGTTATGTAAATTATGCAATTTCCAGTTTTAAAAACAAGTATCAAGTATTGAGAGTATATGTTTATTAAATATTAAATTAACTTGCACGTTTGCTATTTAATGGTGGTTGCGGCGTTCATATATAGCTCAGCACCTTCGTTGCTCTAAGTCCATAGGCGTAGCTCCCACCCCAGCCCCAATCCGATAATCTGACGGTGCAGATTATGTTTTGGCCTCCCGCCCCCAATATTTCGCCAATTTATATGTTGAACCCACAAAAATGTGCTTGTGTCAGGAAATTTAGTATTTACTTTTGAATTTAGAGATTTATCATGCAGATATGCACCTTTATGCCTAATAAATGGGTGACCTAATAAATTTTGCTTTATTATGCACTGACCAATAGAGCAAATCATCGGCGCTTATTGTACGTAACATTATCTGACGCCATGCACGTAACGTTGCCTGACGTTATAAAACAAACAAACAACAACATGGCGGCGTCCTCTCTAGAAAAAGGTAATAATATTAATTCATACAGAAAATGTGGATAATCTACATGATAAATAGAATATTATGTCAGTGCCTTTTACTATCAAGTATTTCACTACCGCTCATGAACAGTCTCAATTAAACCGAGACTGCAATATTTCATATGTGTCGTGCTCGGCCGTTTCCAAAGGTCCATTATCATACTCCTTTTTATTAGGCTCGGCACGAAAACGATCGTTTTCTAAGCCTCGCCTAATAAACTTGATAGTAAAAGGCACTGACATAATATTCTCTATTTAATGGTCTTGACTGTTGTTTAACGGCTACCATATCGCTTCTCAATTAGACCATATTTGGGACCATTAAACGGTCGATAAACAGTCTCGAAATTAAAAGTACAGAATATTTACAGTCATCCATTAATAAGATAGGCCCCCTATCTTTTTTTATTTAAATGAGGGTGTAATTAACAAAATGCTATTTTTCTTTTATTTACAGGTTTCTCTATGGAACAAAACGACTGTTGTAGGATTGGTGAACTTCTTGCAAACCTTGGTTTCCATTGTAGAAATGTCCGCTTTTCCGAAGTCGACCGCCGTCTTAAATTAAATTTGATCAACAGAACTTTCCGTGACCTCGGCGTTGAAATCACGGATCACACACGTGTCACATTGTTTTTACCATTCAGAAAATGCGTTTTACAACAACCTCGAAATATTGACAAGTGTTGTCTTGTTCCGCGAAATCAAAACAACGCTAAGATGAACATCGGATCTAAAACTTTTCGAAATGGGCACATGGCTGGCTTTGGCACGTGGCGGTCTGGGAAAGGGTGTACTGGTAGGTATGGAAACTGTAGATACGTCGATGCAAGGACTTCACGGAGGACATCGGACAGACGAGGCGCGAGGCGACATGTATCTCGATTAAGCCGAGATAAGTACAACTGAGACAGACTGAATTTAGTTGACCGAAGCACGTGGAACTGTATCTGCGCAGCATAAATATTATACAGTCAAGACAATGTCGATGTGATAGTGTCATCATACCGAACCAATGAGCACTGGCTTTTGTTAATAACGAACCAATCAGCACCGGCTTCTGTTAATAACGAACCAATCAGCAATGACTTGAGTTAATAACGAACCAATCAGCACTGACTTCTGTTAATAACGAACCAATCAGCACTGGCTTGTGTTAATAACTCTTCAGCACAATGCACGAGTACTTATAGTTCTAAATTTCGACATATGAAATATCACAGACCTAATAACAAAGGTCTGTGGAAATAGTTATTGTAGTAATGAAAATCATAACTGTATGATAAATATGTATACTAAAGTGCAGTCCTGCAGTATATAGTCAAACAATTATGTTGTATTCATTTGCAGTGGTTTTCTTCGCTTTATCACTTTGCCATATATGGGCGTTTAGAACTATGACGTCATAGTTATCAAAAGCAGACAGCTTCCATATATTTTTTAGAACACCTTCAAATGGTCATATCTTCTTTGTATCTCATCTGATTGTGATATTTTTTACATTTTAAAAAATATATTTACAACACTCTGTAAGTAAGCTTGTTTGAATATTCAGTAGGCCGACATTGCCTTTAAGGAATCGCAATTAGTGTTGGTATTTTTGTTGAGGGGGTTTGCAAGCATCTGGCCAAAGCAGAAGGCCCAACTGACCTCAAAGGGTTCGCCTTCCCAGTTGGCGAGGTCCCATTGGGGAATCTTACTCCGAGTGTTTTTCTCTGCATTTTACAGTATATTTTAACGGATTATTATATGTGTATATCCTTAATACTGTGATCACACCAGGCTCACAATTAGAGTAGGCGATTATCTCTAAACAATGTATAGTGTATTCAGCTATATTATGTGTAATACTAATATGTGAGCTGTATCTGTATTGACCATACAGACTACCTTCCCCGTGTTCAAATCACGGAGGCAGTATAATACTTCAGATAAGTTATGTTAAAATCTCTTACAAAGTGTTTTAACTAGAACAACAGTGTCTACTTTACCAGGAAAACAATATCCTGTATGCAAAAGATCTTTCGGAATAAAAATTCCTTCGTCAGCTGCCATAAAGAGGCACCGTTGTGTTACTTAAATATTTGGCGTTTTAGCCCGTATACACGTATATCCACCCTTGTGAATTTTACATGTGTATTCTCTACCAGTTTATGTTCAACTGTGTGGTATCGTGTGTCACCGTGGACAATGTATTAGTATATATATTCACTTCCAATTTTTACATATATATGTTAGATCGTTTTCACACTCATTTAGTATCAGAATACTAGAAGTTGGACTCTGCCGATCGAGTAGTGTATGCTGTTACAATCACCTACTGAACATTCTCTGTTTTCAGTGTATTGTAAGTTTGTTGCAATTTGTTGTATTGTAACAGTTAATGCGTGTTGTAATCGCTTTGAGTGTGTATGCTATTTTATTACAATTCTCCAGTTCTAGACCTGGCGAGATTTTCGTGCAATCGTATAATCTCTTTGTGTAATAAATACACTAAGCTACACTCAATTGGGTAACACTACTAGTCGATTCTAATAGTTTACCAATCTTCAATATTCTCTACTTAAAAGAGCTGGTCTTCAAACCATCATATTCACCTCAAGTGAATTATGTGTTTATGTATATACACTGTATATTGCGTGTTTGTTTACGCTTAAATATACTTTCTATTCGCAAGCAAATACGAGTTTGTATACCGTTTCTATTGCTTGTATATCTGATTTCAATTTCACCAAGGGTTTAATTGATTTTCAGAATGCTATAGTCAAGTGAGAACTCAACTGTGTGTGTATATACACTGTATATTGCGTGTTTTTTTTAACCGCTAAATATACTTTTTGTTCGCAAGCAAATACGAGTTTGTTTACCGTTACTATTGCTTGTATATCTGCTTTTAATTTCACCAAGGGTTTAATTGAATTTCAGAGATTTTTTTTAGTCGAGTGAGAGCTCAACTGATTTGGAAGTATCTATCTACAGTCTTATATACCGTATTGAACATTTATAATACAATGGTCCCTCTGTGTTGTCTATCCACGACTAATTACCACATGTAGAGGGTGTGAATTAGTCAAACTCGTGGTAACGATTTTTTGATAACCGTAGAGACATAATGTGGGGCCATATGCTCCCTGATTGAACTCGCTTTTGGCGCTTAATTATCAATAGTATCTATTTCATGTCTCGTAATGAACCACATCATGAATGAATATGCACGTTTTTCGTATTTTCCCACCTAGGTTATTTTTAAATTATTATACGTTTCTTGTGCGAGTCCATTGAACTGTGTGGGCATTGTGTCCGCTTGTTTAAAATCTGTATGAGTAATTAATAAGGAAGATGGCTGTTATTAATATATCCCTGTTTTCTTTCCCACTGTTTTATATATTAACATTTTTTACTTAGTATGTGTATTATTTTCTACCCAGACTTGTTCTTGGTAGCTAATCTCCATATTAAGTGGTATAATCAATTAATCTTCGTCAAGTATTGGTGTATATCGTCCACCTAATTATATTGGGTTAAAGGGAGGTAATCGCTTGGTTGTTATCTTTATCATGTTTTTGATTTGTGATGCTCTTTATCATATTACAGTCTCATTCATTTTTATTTTGCTCAATATCTGATATTTTTCATTGATTCAAGGTATATTAAATTGAGATGCACTGGTTGGTGTTTGTTCTGTGTATTCCCGTTTACGTGTGTGTTTTGAGTGTTTTTATGCACGCATGTTTATGTCCATTGTAAGGTACTGGATATTAGTAATGGATGTGACAATTTTTAAGGGTGTTCTCTCGAGATAATTGGTGGTCCTGAAAAGGACCTATGATACACACTCCGGCGAACCGGTGGATCATTCATTTGTGGTGTGCACTGCCGCCGTCATCATTGCAAAGGCCGCCATGATGGCCTTTGTCACAGTATCCGACATAGTCTCAGCTTCCGTAGAGGGTGGGTTCTCTGCCCTGTCGTTGGCCCTCGTCTCTACTGTGTTAAGGTGCTCTGTTATGGCCACCTTCCATTTGTCCATGGTCTCTGCGTTTATGCTATCAAGCACCGGTTGCAGGCTTTCCCAGTCTGGGAGAAAACAGGCCCTGGGTGGGTATCGAACCGTGATGTTTTTCCTCTCGAAGTCCCTTTCAAACAGGCTCCGCCAATCTCTGGCCACTCGTGCCTCATCTTTTGCCGTCGCCACTGTTTTGCCTCGTGGTGTACCGTCATGCTGCAGTAAGTGTACCGGCCTAAGTCGTGGGTTTCCTGTATCCGCTTCTTGATTCGTCGACTCTTCCCGATGATAGGGAGTTCTTGCTCTGAATTGTGACATAGGCCTGCGGCCAGCTCGCCGACGTCCGTAGAATCGTCCGTTGTAACTCATGGTTGCAGTGTATGTAGGTATGGTATATGAATCAGTAATTATCTGCATTTAACATCGTTGTTTTATATGTTTGTTTCTCCCATGGAAATAAGTCTTCAAGAACAATGATGTTTGATTGGTTAATCATTTTAGTTAGGCGTTACCTTGCGATTTCAATTGTGCAATTCAGAGTAGCGACGGTTGATTGGTTAATCATTTTTAATTTGTTGTCACTTGGCATTTTGTTTGTATCTCATTTGCATTAGGTGTTAGTGATTGGTTGTTCGAGCGTGACATGCAATTTCGTAGTTGCTCCTTATTCAAGCGTGTTATGTGTCATAAGTGTTGAATTGCACTCTCATTATATATTTTTTGAATGTGTTTATTGCTCCAAATATTCTAGTACTATTTGTTCTATTTATAATTAATAGTATTTTTGAGCAAGCCAGCATTCACTATGTAATATGTTGAATTGGTATATACACTTTCAAGTTAACCGATTATTTGGTTAAGAAATCTCTAGTTATATGTGTGTACAGTTTCAGTAGTTGCCTTATCTACGTTGTGGTTCAGTGTACTGTAATCTATGTTTTATTTTTTTTAAATATTTATACGTTTTTAGCATCTTGATGTATTAATCCATTATCTACTTGTTTCTTAGATAATGGTAGTTCATCTTTGTGCTGTGCACGTGTGTATGTGAGCGGGTATTGTATTGGTTATTCTGTATACTATTCTATTCCGGGTTAATGTTTTATAATATGTATGTTTGACCCGTATCGTGTCATTATCACTGTTGTATTGTATGCTAAAGGTTAACCAATCCCTGAGTCTGCATCTTTTTTCAGAAGGTTAATTAACATGTTTAGCTCATCCAAGTCATTAAAAAGCGGCAATTTAGCTCTAACCAATGTGTCCCTTAGATTTTCTCCCCGTTTGTAGGCAATCATAGGTTTTTTCGGAAATATCTTTTTCAGTGTATCACTTTGTTCAATGATTTTCCAGTACGATTGTAATTGTCCTGCTAGTCCCGTGATGTGTGGGTTATATTCCGTTATAAAAACTAACGGGAATTCTGTATTTTTTATGTTTGTTCCATACAGATACTGTTGTCTGTGTTTATGGTCAACCTGTTGAAATGCGCTAGAGAACTCTGTTATACTGTATCCCCTCAAGAGAAGTTTTTCTTTGAATAAGTTCGCCCTTTCTAGAAAGTCCCCATAATTTGTGGATGTTCGTACAAATCGTATAAGTTCCCCTTTAATTAAACCTTCAAATACTGATTTTGGATGGGAGGACGTTCTGTGAATATATTGAAAAGCTTCGCTTGGTTTCACATAGGGTTTAAAATCTAGGACACCATCCGTTTTGAACCGTTCTCCTTTGTGTATTATCGTATCCAGAAAGATCCCTTTTGTATTAGAGATTTCATATTTAAATTTTAGGGTTTTGTGAATTTCGTTTGCTTTATCTAAGAATGCGGTTGCTTCAATTTCCGAGCCCAAAAATAAAGCGAATACATCATCTCTAAACCGTAACCACGTTAATATTTTTCCATTCGCCAGTTTAAGCATTTCTTTTTCCAAGTAATAAATGACAATGTCACAAATGTTTGGAGATGCTTTATGTCCCATTGCCACTCCCCGGCATTGGTAAAAATCAATATCATTGAATTTAAAAGAGTTTCTAGCAATAGCTAATTCTAATAATTTACAAAATGATTCTATTGACGGCCGTTTTATTCCGTTGATCACTTTATATCTAGTGTCAGTCTGAATTTTTTGTTTAATAGCATCTATGGCCTCGCTGTGTATAATATTGGTGTACATGCTTTCATAATCCAATGTTATAATCAGTGATTTTTCTGGTACCTTGATTTTTTCCACTTTACGAATGAAATCTGACGTATCTTTTAAGTACGTATCTTGTTCTAATACAAATGGTTGCAGAAAGAAATCTATGTATTCCGATATTCGCTCAACTGGGCAGTTATTTGCCGATATAATTGGTCTGGCTTTCGTGGGTGGGTCGGAGTGTATTTTGTTAAGTAAGTACATCTCTGCCGTTTTTACCTTTATGTTTTTTTGACTCAGGTATTCGTAATTTTTCTCAGAGATTTCGTTTCGCTTTAACATGTGGTCCAAGACTTGTATGACTTCCTTCGTTGTATTCTGCGTGATGTCTTCATCAATTTTCATATAGTGCGCGCTCGAATTCAATTGTCGCATACCCTCTTGAATGTACTTGCGTCTATTAATCACTACCGTGCAATTGCCTTTGTCGCTTTTTTTAATAATTATATTTTTGTTCTTTTTAAGGTTGGATAACACCATTTTCATTTTTTGTGTGTAGTTACCTCTCATCTTTCTCTTAAATCTTTTGTTTGCGTGAATGTTTTTAATAGCATTTTCTATTTTTTCCTTATAATTTTTATGCCGTTTTTCATGCATATTGCCTATTTCTATTTTTGTGGCGGTAATGTAACTTTCTAAAACTCCATTATTAGAGAGTTTATTAGGTCTGTCCCGTTTGCATGTGAACAAGTCACACTTTGGCGAAATTTTGTTTTCATATATCCATAGGCGTGTTCTCATTCTTTGGGCCATATTGTCTATGTCCGACATGACCGTGTTAATTGTCGGCGGTTCCGGTGCCGGGACAAATTTGAGATTTTTACTCAGTACTAATATTTCTTGATCTTTTAATTCATTGTCAGTTAAATTTTTTATATACTGACTTGCTTTAATTATTTTTTCTCTATGTATGCATTTTTTATTTTGTTTAATACTCTTTTGAGTACTACTACGTCCGTTTTTTTTAATTTCTTTATTTTTGTTAAGTCTCATTTTCTTGTTTTTCGCTACACCTTTTTTGTTTCTCTGAACGTTTTTTCCGGGGCTGTCCATCAGTGAGTTATCAACATTATTCCTCAATAGTGTGTGTGTGTCATGAGGTGGCGGGCCGGTACCGTTGAATGTATTCAACGTGTTTTCAGTAACACGGATATCGGTATGTGTCCCAGGTAGTCATAGTGGTTCTGTTTCTAGCGGAGTGAGATTTTTTAACATATCCCTAATATTTTTTTATTTGTGTGGAGCTCAGTGTGAAATTGCTTGTATGTGTCGAAGTTTCCGACTTCACTTTTTTTAGCTTTTCACAAGTTGTGTTAGCCATATTCTCTCTCTGCGGCCCGTGTGTACCATTCGGCTGTGACATGGGTGTATTAGTTCGATTATCGTGTGTCCGGATTTGTGTATTTTTTATTTCTGGTGTATGTATTATCTGTGTATTTCTTAATGCACAGGTTTCATTTGTTGGACGTTCATGTATGGTTTCCATTTCCTCCCTTAATAATGCCGTTAGTGTATTCTGTGTCAGTGCATAGTCTTGTAATGCACCCGTGTTATCATACTCATTACTTGTTTTGATGTTGTTTTGGTAAGAATCAAGTTTATTAGTTTGATTGGGTGTTATCCCGACATACTCCGTGTTTACTTTCATGGTGCAATCTGGTTTCAATCGATTGTGTATATTGATTTCCTTTTCAATCTGTTTACTTTTGTATGTACTTTTAGTGTATTCAGAATCTTCGTTGAGTGTCAACGGATTGTTGAGGGGGTTTGCAAGCATCTGGCCAAAGCAGAAGGCCCAACTGACCTCAAAAGGTTCGCCTTCCCAGTTGGCGAGGTCCCATTGGGGAATCTTACCCCGAGTGTTTTTCTCTGCATTTTACAGTATATTTTAACGGATTATTATATGTGTATATCCTTAATACTGTGATCACACCAGGCTCACAATTAGAGTAGGCGATTATCTCTAAACAATGTATAGTGTATTCAGCTATATTATGTGTAATACTAATATGTGAGCTGTATCTGTATTGACCATACAGACTACCTTCCCCGTGTTCAAATCACGGAGGCAGTATAATACTTCAGATAAGTTATGTTTCTGTAAATCAGAAAGAAATCAACTAAGCATCTTTTAGGTCCATGGATGGCATTTATAATAATTTTGAAGCACATGTTTGATGTTGTTTTCAGTTTTGATTTCTTCTAAGTTTATTTTGGTGTATTGGAATATGCATTCTTTGTGTGTGTGTGTGTGTGTGTGTGTGTGTAGTTCGAAGGTTTATAGTCCGTCCGCCAACGAACACGTCAAGGTATCTTTGCATTCTTTGGGTTTATTGGAGGCTATAAATAGAAAAATGCTCAACTAGCAAAAACTTCCAAAAAGTAGGCAAAATGGCTGATTTTGGCTCGCAGGGAGATCAGCATGAAATAACTTTTTAAAATGCCGGATAGGGTATGTACAACTTAGCATTTCCTGATATGCAAGAGCATTATGAGTGCAGACATGACCCTGATATGCTTAGGAAAATTCATTTTTTTTATTTATTGACATTTGAAATATTGCTAAAATTGCATTTTTAGCATGTTTTGAGGGGTGGGGTAATCTTAAAGAAATAGGACTAACGTTGTACAGAAAATGCTTTTTGATGCTTTTTTTTGGTATGCAAACGTGTAATTTTATTGTCTTCTAAGAAATGCATGACGCAATGGTGATGTGATTTATTTTTGCTCAAGGATTCAGGCTAAGAGCTTGTCATGGGTTTGATTATTGAGAACTGTACATTAAACTGTGGAGTGCCCCCAGTAACATTCATCATGCTCCGCTATTTACATTATACCAAAATAGGTTGCTTTGAGCTAGTATAGAAATAAAATAATTAAAACGAAATAAAGTAAGTGTTCAATTCAATTCAATTCAATTCTTTATTTCCTCAGTGAATGAGATTACATATACATAATACATACAAGATTAATACAGATTACATTTATACAATAGCAATGAAAGGAACGAGAATAAAAGGGTTACAAATAAGAGGGAGAATCACATTACACAATAGTATGTGATTTATAAAAATATGCTGTTGGGTACATCTATATCTAACCTGATATGATATGATATGATATATGAAGATAATGATTACTCGGGGAAAATGTGAAAATCTAAACTGTCAATTGGTAGATTCATTGAAAAGCGTGTACTCTAAACACTTTATGGAAGTTCTGGTTTGATAAAACTGTTAATGTCCGGTTTGACAAGCATTTATAGCCATTTTAATAAATTTAAAGGATCGAATGAGGGATTGTCTATTACCTTCTGTCAGCTCTTTTGGCATCTCGCGCCCTAAGAGTATTTGAATAAAATCCTCGTCATCTGTATTTGTACGGAGATGTACGTTATTATCATCCGGGCTATTAAGAAAATCCGCTCTAAATGATTCTGTGCATAAGCATGAAGCTATGGCATGTCTATTGGGATCAGTGTATATTGATTCACATTCGGGACACACGTGGGGAATATCGTATGGTTTGGTAACCATGACGTTTGCAATGAAGTTGCATAGATCTAATTCACTGGCGTTTTGGGGCAGTGACCATACTATTGCATTATTATAAGAATTGTGCAATAGTTTAAAACGAGCAAAATCGTTATCTATTGCCATCCTCTGTCTTAAGTGTGCGTTTTCGTATACGCTTATTGATAGTTTGAAGATTCGTTTCCATGTATATTTAGGTGGTAAAAAAGTATAGGCACTAGGACTGGTATTGAGATGTTGCAGCAAGTTGTATCTGTTGAGAACAGTGTATATATCTGGTATAAACACTAGCTGGTTAGGGTTGTTGGTACATAGGAATAAGTATAGTCTTCTCAGGAAAATTTTCTTACAAAGTCGCGACTGAGGTAGACTAGTTAACGTATGTAGGAACGATAATTTCCTTTTATCTACTTCGCACATAATACTGAATTGGCCAACGAGCGATTCTCACATGTCAGACCGTGTTTGCTTACGGAAGCCTTGGACATTTTTAATGATCATATGTTGCGTTCTGTTTAACTCGGTTACATCTCTATTTTTTAGGTTATACCATAGTTCGCTCCCGTATAAAAGTGACGGAACTATCATTTTCTTATAAAACTAATCGATGTGATAGGGTTAAGGCCTCTTGGTCTAACACCGAAGCTTGACATTGCATACAATTTATTGAGACTCTTTTTACACGTGTTTTTTATTGTAGAGGTGCAGTTGAGTTTTGCATCTTGTATTATGATAGATAGATAGATACTTTTATTGACTTAAACTATTACAGTTTTTCATCATTACAAATATATGATAATTATAATATACACACACGTGACAGATATTAACATTGCAAATACAACAAAATAATCACTAAGTTTTTGTTTTGTTTCATACATATTTAAACAATCAAAAACATACATATATTATGGTATGTCAATGATAAACGAGGATGTTCTAAAATAAGATATCTAGTGTTTTTAGTGTTTTTTTAGTCTGTTAAAATGGATGTAGATAGCCTTAATACAAGTGCATCGGAAATGAATTTACTTAAACTAAGAATAATCTTTTTGTTTAATGACTGCAACAATTCTACAAATTTAAACATGCTTGGTCTAGTTGTGTAATATTTAGGAATATATTTGTTTCTAATGTTAGAGTAAGTAGTACAGATCAAAATAAAATGGTACTCGTCTTCAATAGCGTTTGTGTTACAAATTTCGCACACTCTTTCGTTTCTCTCTGTTCTTTAAAATGTTCACAAACTCTGCATTCTGTCTCTTACTCTCAGACAAACCATTACAATTCCAGACAATCACTTTAAGTCCACCCTCGTCGTTGTCCTAGTCGCCCTTGATCGGTTTTCCGTTGATGTAAAGCGTATCATAGCTTATCCATGCACGATGGCCCTCTCGCTTCGCGTCTTTCATTTTGGGAGTCAGTTGCCGACGTTTCGCAACGATTTCCGGTGGAAACTGTTCATGCATATAGTAGTCACTTCCTTCAAGTTTGATTCTTTGCCTCCGCACCATTTCTCTATCCGGGAATTGATTAAACTTGCAAATAATTTTGCGTTTTACTCCGGGGACATGCACTCCTAACCTATGCACTCGTTCCAGCTTAAGGTTGTTAACAACATCCTGTGCGATTTGTAAATTTTCATGCATGAACTGTCTTAACTTGGATTCTGTCTCCTCGTTTTTTTCGAACTGAGATTCTGGTATATTTCCAAATATCAGGTTGTTACGCATGGACTGAGACTGCATATAAATCAACGACTCTTTCAGTTTTATGTTTTCTTTTTCCATTTGACATAATTTGTCCTGGGTCATACCAATAGCGTATTCTGCCGAATCGACTCGCTCATCTGTTTTGTTAATTTTGTCCATGGTGTTCTTATTCATGCTATCAAATTGTAACCACATTTTTTTCATGTCTTTGTCGAAACTGTCGACCTTCTTCTCTAATGATTCTAGGGTTGATAGTCGTTTATCCATTTTTGTGAGAAGCGTCATTATATCTGCATTTGTAGGTTGACACCCTGGACGAGCCTCTTTTGGGTCTATAGCTGTTATGGGAGCGTCGGCCATTTCTGAAGGTGGGGGTGTATTTGTCAAATGTGTACTCCTCCGTGCACTCGACGACATATTATCACTATCAGATAGTGAAGGTCCAGGACTAGGAAACACAGATGGATAGCTGGTGTTTAATGTTGATGGTGTTCCCAGATCAAACAGGACTGAATGTGTCTGACTTAAAAGGTCACTAACGCTTTCAAAGTCACTCACCCCCTCTGATGAATTATGTGAACCGCCATGTTTTGCCTTTGTTGTTTAATGTTCCATTCAATTCATCTTCACTGCTTTTCTTACGTTTATTCCTTTGTTTTTTACCCATTTAATCACACATTCACAAATGTACAACACTATATTCTACTGAAGTATATTTTCTTTCCAAAAATCCATTACAATATTCGTGTATTTTGAATAAATATTAGAAAAATATCAGAGCGACACAAAATACGACTTCTCGCTCACACCTGTCACGTGATCAACCATTATGCCTGGGTGTGTAGTAGAGGTTACAACTTGAACTTTATCTCTACCTAGAAACCAGTTGAAGTCACATTTTGCTTTAAAGTGTATTCGTTTGTACATTATAAGAATTTGACTTTTTTCAGGGTTGAATCTGAAGCGCCACTTGCAACTGTATTCGTATACAATGTCCAGCATTGACTGGAGAGCTGTAGGGCTTAATGCCATACACATAATGTCGTCTGCTAGCGTCGGATTTCCGCAATTTATTGAACCGATTTTGGCTCCAAAACCCGACTTTTCAATGTCATTAGAATGCCACCCCTCCTTTACCACATTTAGCCGGGCCATATTCATCTATTGATGTATCTGTCGTACCATAACTGGTATAATTAGCGTTGATACTGTCCAGAAATGAGGTCGAGTGACTGAACAATTTGTGTTCTGTAATAACGGCAATGTCACACTTTATTAGATCAAGCAACAGGGACAAACTGCATGCAGACGACATAATGCCGCGGACGTTGCACGTGCACACCTTGAGTTTCTTAGTGAGCTGCATGATTGGTTAATCAACAATTGCGTGAATGGACTCCGGATCGTATTGGTAACGGTAGTTGTCTTGTCTTGAGTAGCTGTAGTCGTCATAGTGACGACCTATAATCGCGTTCATTGTCATCGTAATCCTCATAATATCGGTCATTCGAGGGTCTGTTATAGTCTGTCTCGTCACGTTCTGTGTTATCATATGACCTTTTTTCGCGGTATGACCACTTTCGGCAAAATGTCTTGTCTGGCCATTCGAAGTATTCTGATTCTATATAATGGCAATCTTTTGCGTCTATTAGCACTTTTGCTGATAGATAGCCGTTGCGGGCATTAAAGAAGTTGACTTTGTTTACGTTTACTCCATTTTGTTTGAAGTGCAATATAAGGCCACTGCGCGTCGAGTCATTCCCTATATTACCAATGTAGTAGGTAGCGTACTTTGTTTTGGGGATTCCGTTAAAAATATTTTGTTCTGCCGAGACTGGTCGGCCATTTTGTGTATTTTTACCTATGTATGTTGTGCTAGGATGTTTGTTCTTGCCGTTTAGCCACGGGGCGCGTTCACCTTGTCTTCGGGGGCGTCCGTGGCCGAGTGGTTAACGTCTCTGACTTGAAATCACTTGCCCCTCACCGCTGTAGGTTCGATCCCTCAGGGGCCTTGGAATCTTTATGTGAGGAAGCTATCCAGCTGGCTTGCGGAACGTCGGTGGTTCTACCCAGGTGCCCGCCCGTGCACGAAAATTGCCCGGAGGGGCACCTGGGGTCTTCCTCCACCAGTGGAAGCTGGAAAGTCGCCATATGACCTTAGCTGTTGGTGCGACTATAAAATCCAATTCAATTCAATTCAATTAAATTCACCTTGTCTTCATATTTGGGGTCGGTTTATACCTGATAATGGTACTGCGAGGATCAAGGGTTCTAACGTTTCAGGTGCGGGATGGGGTAGTGGGGGCGTCGGTGGGGGTCTTAAGTAGTTTCCAGATTCGTCTATGCTCGAGTCAGATTGCTCGTGGCGGTCACTGAAATCTACGGGGTCAGTTGTTATACCTGGTGCTACCGTAGTATATGTTGTCATAACCGGATGTGTGGGCCAAATAGTAGGGATATATATGTCTGACGTACCCAGGGATATATATGTCTGACGTTGGACAACAAAATACTTTTTAGAATCAATTTCGCAGTGAAAGAAGACCACAGTGTAATGTTCAAGCTTTCAATTTGTTTTTTGTCACAGCAGGATTCCGGATCAAGATCTACATTTTTTCTTTCAAAATCTATTTCTAAATATATATATATACGTGTATATATTTGACAGTTGCCGTTTTAATTAAGGATGTACTTATGCATCCTATTTATTCATGCGTTCTATCAAATGATTAATGTGTGCTTCGCAAGTGGTTTATTAATTATTCAGAATAGTGCACCTGCACCGTGTGTTTTAATCACTATACCGAATATTTATACTTTGCACTTGAAAAGCGCACATATATATATTAATAGTATGTACATTTTCCCCTCATTGGATCACAGATGTATGCTGCGTAGATTGGTACTTAAAGACCTAATTCCCAACGTCAAATGGTCATTGAAAAAGCAGGGGAAGCTTTTGTTTACTACTAACATGCTACATGATAAGCTCAGGTATATAAATCATTACGTGGTCCGAGTATTAACTTTCATACCCCACCCAACCCCTTCTCCAAGGAGCGAAAATGGGGTTTGCTGGGGTATGACATAAAACTTTAATTTTAGCTTGAAAAGTTTGCATATTGTAAAATTAAAACATTTAAGAGGTAATTTTAAACAGGTTATCGCATTTTGCTTCAGTAAAAATGTTTTTAAACATGTTTTATTGTCGAGCTGTGCATTATAAAATCCAGCTAGTATAAGCGTTCCCATCGCTTAATGGAATTAAGACGCGACAACATAATGTTGAGGCCCTAGTAAAACAAAAAAAACCTGCTTCTTCGTGTTAATATGTTGTACAAAAGTTGTATTGGGAGTGCCTTATCATCTGATACAAGATTGAATAACACCATTTTCTCATGCAATTATTTGTCTAACCGTGATTTACAGTTACTTATACAAATTGCCTTCCCACTAAATCCAATATACTCGAAATAGGTCCTTAAAAAGATAACTATAGGAAAAGTATATTATTTTAAAATAATGGAACGTATCTGCATCTGTCATGGCGTTTTTAGTCTTATACTATGCTTGTGCCCACACTTTTTGTGTCGCCTGCGTAGCATGGCAGACACTTAGGGATCACTGTGTCTGTCGTCTGTCGTCGTCCGTCGTCGTCCGCCCGTCACACTTTATGTTGCAACCTATAACCTTGGCAATAACTTGAAAACTATTTGACTATGTTCATGAAACTTCACACACAATGGCATCTTCGTCTTACCCCAAGGAATGTTGTTACACATGCCCAATAACTCTGACTGTGACTGTAAAGTAGAATATCGCTTAAGCCGGTGCTAGGAGGTGTAAGATATGCTGCACCGTATATTACCTCTCATGAACAGTCGCAATAACAAAGAATCTGCTACTATTATATCTTGTCTGTGTTTGCTGCTTCCATGGGATCCCCTTTCCAGTATGTATTGACATCCACACTCGTTTGTTTAGTGCTGTGTGTTGGCTGTAAAAGGTTGCACCGACTACATATCAGTAGTGTTATTACTTACTGGCTCTTTGGGATCATCAAGCCCATAATGTGTGGCTTTAAAGTAGAATACCGCTTAAGCTTAAGTGTAGGGGTGTGAGAGGAGGTGAACATTGTATTACCTCTCATAAACAGATTAGATAAAACCTCTCTTTTTAGTGTTTATTGCTTCCCCTTTTCAGTATTTATTGACATTCACACTAGCGTTTGTTTAGTTCTGTGTGGCGGCTTTAAAGGGACACATGGCAGTCCTGAAGTGTTTATCAAGCATTAAAATTAGCCTCTCCATTTATTAATATAGTACCATTTTGACTAAATCTGTTTGCATATATATTTAAATACAATTCTGAGTTTTCAACTTTTCTTAGTTATTCTACCGTAGGTTTGAATATATTATTGTAATCAACAGTTAGTAATATGCAAACACAATTTTCTTTATACTATTCTTATAATTAATATTAATGATTGAATACATGCAATTTATGTAGAAAAACTAACGGGACGCCACACGTTTTTAAACAATCAATATTGCCGTGTGTCTCTTTAAAAAAATCGCCCCGACTCCAAATCAGTAGTGTTATTAATTATTGGTCCTTTGGGGTCATCAAGCCCATTATTTGTGGTTTTAAAGTAGAATATCGCTTAAGCGGGCGTGGGAGGTGTTGCACCTTATGTTATCGCTCATGAACAGCCTCAATAAAGCCGAGTCTGTTAATTTTCTTTCTTGTTGGCGTTTGTTGCTTCCAATGCATCTCATTTTAGTATTTATTTCATTTCGGCAAAGTTATGCCCTTTTTGATAAAACTTTAACCTGCAAATTGGCCTACCTCATAACGTCGCAAAATATTGACATATGATCATGAAACTTTATATATTTTGTCATTACCAATTATTCAATGTCACTGAAATGTCCAATAGCTATGGCATTCAATTTGACAGTCATGCCCCTTTTCATAAAACAATAAACCTCCAACCTAACCTTCGCAAAATATTGATCTATGGTCATGGCGCTTTATGCAGTTCTTCCTTATCAATATATTTAATGCAGAGTTACTTCCCTTTTATTAAAGATCTTATTGTTCGCTAATTTAATGGTTTAATGCTGAATCAAATGATGTGATATTATATTTTGTAGTTGATGATCAACTATATCGGCAAATTCGACGTAACAGACCGCTAGAAACACATAATAAATATATCTGAGGTACGCATAACAACAATCTACAAATTGTTTACGATGTGTTTGCCAAGAATTACGTTTTCCTGGAACTGTTATAATTACCAAAATCAGCTGATTATTGACCTATATATGTCACTTAATGGGCGCGTGACGAGGGAATGTAAAGACATCCAGAACTCTGCAAGTAGCAGGAAACAGGATAAAGCATACAGAAACTGCGTAGCTGCTTCTGTGAAAGTGTTTTTGGCAGTTTGGGAGTGGCATCAGGAAGTTCAAAGAGTTAAAACTATGACGAATTATCGGCAAACTGCCACCATTTCCTTCCAGCAGATCGCAAAAGTAGTGGAATTTCTATCAAGATATTTAAAGGGACTTGAGGCGATTTGAAAGAGTAATTGGTGCTAATACAGAAACCCCTTATAATGTGCTTCAGCTTTCTATGATAAAGCACATACATTATATAAGCCACGTATTAAGTTATATTGAATTATTATTTTAAAAAAGGTTGCACTGTAAAACACGAAGACTCGGTGAACATTTGTTGTTAAATTATCGATATCATATGAGGTTCATATTATAAGCAGCAGTGACGCAAATTAATAAATAAAAGTCCTTAGATCACAAAAAAAGAATGTTGTATGGCCTTAAGCATCATATTATTTAATTTTAATGATTTATGCATCACAAACTGGCCGAGTCGTCGAGTTTTCTCGGCAAAACAATTTCATTGTCAATAGTTAATTCTATTTTAGTGAAACTGAACCGCATTTCAATGGTTTTCCTCGTATTTTGATAAGTCCATTATCCTTCGAGATCGCCTACAGTCCCTTTAAAGGAAGTACATCAGGATTGGTATTATTCTTAGAATTGTTCAAATACATTAATAATGTATTTAATTGACAAAAATAAACTAAATAAGCCATAAAATATCAAAATAATTTACGCTGAACAGATAACATAAACGATCCTATAAAGGTATTTCCTAACTATGGCGACGCGCCAGAGATAACTATTTTAAACTTGGCGGTAAAATAAATCGCAATGTATTGCAAAGCGAGCGTCGTTGTGCAGATCTCCGCCTGACAGCTATTTCTAACTTGGAAGTTTCTCTATGGACTTTAAGGACTTGTTGTAAATTATAATGTTTAATTATTCCGCTTTATTATAGGAAACTGTTCATGTCTATGAACTATTTCACGCTTTAAATTAGTCATTTCGTACTTAAAGGGGGTACATCAGGATTTTTCTAGAAATATCTTAAATTATAAAAATGTTCCAATTCATGATAAAACACTTATATCCATCAAAATATGATGTTCGAACCATATTGCTAAGGTTTAAACTTTTAATACACCATATAGCTAGGACGGAATCGGGCATAAAATGCTGAAATTAACCCTGGTGCGTCACCTAGGATAGCACGTATTACTGTACAGAATTAATTTCCTTGTAACTAAGGGGTCATTTTTAGCATCATTCATTATGTTTAGGCGCTTTAAAATAGAAAATATCATTAATTGTCAATTTTAAGTCGGACCCCTAGACCCCTTTGAAAAGCCTGATGTACTCCCTTTAATAATGTTTTTGTACAAATTAGGCCCCAAAGCCAGGCCTGGAATTCACCAACCATTCTTCAAACTATTCTTAGACTTGAGTTGAAGTACTATAATTTAGTTATAAAATATTTCCATGACCTTCATAGATAAACAATCGTATGAAGTTGCTATTATTAGTATTTATCATACTTATACATAGCAGCTTCTTATGAATGTTTGTACTTTAAACTTATAGATATATATGTGATTGAAATGTGCATACTCTGGCTTAAGTCTAAGAATATTCTCAAGAATGGTTGGTGAATTCAAGGCCTGATGTACTCCCTTTAACCTAGCTGGGTATATATTTACTATATATTTACTATATTTACTACCAAGAGTCAATTTAATTGTAATCATTTAAATAAAAGGATATATTACAATAATTCTATAATAAAAAAAAGTTAAATACAGATCATATTGTATTATACATACGTAGAATGATAAAATGATAACATGTCTGGTTCGCAGAACACGCATATTTGTCATAATAGACTACAGCAAATTGTTGGTTGTTTATTTAAGGACTGAATTCGATATTTCAACGGGGTATGGAAAAAAAAATTAGTGTATTTCAAAGTGTGTTAAGGCGAACAACAACACAATATAATATATAACAAAACTTTATTGTATCACTGTTCAATATTAATTTTGAAGACCTATTGGAATGCTACATTATTATGCAGAAGTACGCTGTAACGTCATGTTTAATTAATATAATCAACAACAACACAATTCCAAATAATTATGGCTTCGACGCATATACCTATACAGCTTTGTTTAATATGTACATAGAAATAGTATGTCCTTTTGCGTTAATAAAACACTCATATTCTAGTCAGTGAATATCAAGTCGCACTAACCCGCCAAATAACGACAAACCAATACTACACAACCGTTCAAAAATTCTATCCAGGTGTTCAGGTGTCGTATAATAAGGTATATGTGCCGATTACAAGTAATTGGTTTATTAACGGGTCCTTAAAATACCCGTGATTGAATATATGTCAAATGAATTATGAGTTGGTAACTCTTAATTCGATGCTATAATTTTGGGTTTAACCTGGCTGGTTAAAGCCGTTTATATTGTGTCTATAGAGTTTGGATTCTCAAAATGAGTAAGTTATATTTATACTTTGTCGTCAGTATGTTTAGAAACGGTGTAAATATGTTGTAAAATGCGACTGTTGTTGGCGGGTTAGCTACTTTTAAACACAAATCATTTCTATAAACATTAAAGAGACACACGGCAATCTTGATTTTTTAAAAACTCGCGACGTCCATAATCTGCATAAACATCATACATTTTTCGATCATTTATATTACTTATATGAAAAGTAGAAAGCAAATTGTTTTGTATATTATTTACTGTGGAATATATTGCACCAATACTATCTTTAAATCTATGGTATAATATTAAAGAAGAGAAAAAATAAAACTCAAAACTCTATGTATATGCAAGCAGGTTTAGAGTCAAATCGGACTAGATTGCCGTGTGTCCCTTTAAATAAAAAGAAAATTGGAGCTTTGTCGTGAATACCAGCACATGCAAACATAAGTTTTCCAATATGTACGTGCCTCCGAACCAACAAAATTCAATAGCCTCAAACGTTAAGGTTCAGAACCACTGCAGTTGTTTTTAAAAGCTAGAACTACAATGCTAACGGTGGGTGTGTAAACGTTGAGAAGCTTCGAGGTTGTATTTTAAAGGCACACATGGCAATCTTGATCAAGCATTAAAATTAGCCTCTCAATTTATAAATCCAGTATCATTTTGGCTTTAAATCTGCTTGCATAAATTTAAATACAGTTTTGAGTTTTGAAATGTTCTTCGTTATTCTACAATAGGTTTGAATTTTACTGGTGAAATGTAATCAGGTAGTAATATGTGACAACAATTTGCTTTCTTATAGTTAATCAAGATTGCGTGTGTCCCTTTAACATAATGAAAATGAGCATTTGTTTCGAAGCTAACGCGTTTAAGAGCTATAACATTTTGAAATTTAACATTTATTATTACATGAACACGTAATAGGATGACAAATTGAAACTATTCATTTTTTATGAAATGATAATAAATAAAAGCTTATTTACAAATGATCTGTATAGACATGTGAAAAGGGTAGGGAACAAAGTCACAGTGTAATCTCGCGCCGTCACAATCGTACGCGTGCGCAAAACCGATATATATTTGCACATTGTGCACCTATACATTCAGTTGTATTACATTTTGACTTGGCGAACACTCATTGCAATTTATTGTTTCTCCATGCAACAAACTAAGATTGATATCGTCCCTTTCCCGCCCATCTCTCTTATCTCAAACTTGTCATTGTCGTTCGCTAGCAAAAGCACGAGCAGATAAAGCGCTTTCATGTGACAGTATGAGAGATAGCTCGCTCAGTACGGACTACCGTCTTTGGTGTTTATTCTTTGCTGTTCCATTTCTTTTGTCGACCCCAATTTTCCGAAAGCTTGGCATAGCGATTACCATCTGATGTGTCCGTTCCGTTTCGACAAAATCATCTGACATATCAGTTCAGTTCAGTTCCGTTCCGTTAAAAAGTCAGGCCAATGAAGCCATTCGTTGATTGTTATTCGCGTAAGGGTTACTCCACATCAGGAACGTATCTTGACTTATCTGCCGGAGAAACGTCTCCGAATTTCTCCCTTACATTTTGTTAGTTCCTTTCTGGAATTCAGGCGTCTGCAGCGACGACGTGCGTTCAGATATTCAGACTTTGCTAGACAACCCCTTTCGAAATATTTGGAATATTTGTACGAACATTTACTAATTTTTCGGGCAGTTTCTTGCAACTCTACCATATTTTGAGTCAACCTTGACATATGCACTCGGTTGGAAAGACTTTCGTGGAATTGTGTATCAGCAACGCACGACATGCTCATCCTTGCCGCCTTTTCTCCAATCCTGTGGCACTTTTTTCCCGACGGCAGAAACATCTTCCCAGAAGACGACCCCGACGACGCTTCTTTTCTACTCAAGATCTTGGCTCTGGCCAGATAGTTTGGATCCACGGCATCCGCTGGAAATACAAGGCATATTAGTATAAGTAGATGTGTACTGGTGAAAACGAATGTGTTAAATAGTGAGCTTGACCTGGAATTAAGTGTGCATGTACAAAACAAAGTGGTACATAACATATAGTTTTACAAACCGATCGGTTTCACTACACAACACAGAGTTACAAACCGACCGCTTGCACTACACAAAACGATCGCATGCACTCTACAAAACATAGAGTTACAAACCGATCGATGCCAAGAAGTTTGCACTATACAAAACATAGAGTTACAAATCGATTGATGCCAAAAAGCTTGCACTATACTAAACATAGAGTAACAAACCGATCGATGCCAAGAAGCTTGCACTATACTAAACATAGAGTTACAAATCGATCGATGCCAAGAAGCTTGTACTATACTAAACATAGAGTTACAAATCGATCGATGCCAAGAAGCTTGCACTATACTAAACACAGAGTTACAAACCGATCGATGCCAAGAAGCTTGAACTGTACTAAACATAGAGTTACAAATCGATCGATGCCAAGAAGCTTGAACTGTACTAGACGAAGAGTTACAAATCGATCGATGCCAAGAACCTTGAACGATACTAAACGTACAAATCGATCGATACCAAGAAGCTTGAACTATACTTAATGTAGAGTTACAAATCGATCGATGCCAAGAACCTTGAACTATACTTGTAGAGTTACAAATCAATCGATGCCAAGAAGCTTGAACTATACTTAATGTAGAGTTACAAATCGATCGATGCCAAGAAGCTTGAACTAAACTAAACGAAGAGTTACAAATCGATCGATGCCAAGAAGCTTTTACTATACTTAATGTAGAGTTACAAATCGATCGATGCCAAGAAGCTTGAACTATACTAAGCGAAGAGTTACAAATCGATCGATGCCAAGAAGCTTGAACTATACTAAACGAAGAGTTAAAAATAGATCGATGCCAAGAAGATGCTAACAACGATTTATAGTAGCATTGTACTAGATCTACACTAACCAACGATTTACACATCTCGAATATGTCTGCCACTCGCTAACTAGATAATAAGTGTGTAAGGTAATGGTCATTGATAATAAACATTCATACAATTAATGTATTCTCTGTGTAACAGTAAAGGGATACAGTTTTAGTAATCATAAGTGAATATTAGTATTATACACTCCAAAACAAGCAAGTTTACAAATCCGATGGATTCCATGAAAATGTTGCATTATATAAAACGTAGTGGTACACGACGATGGATTCGGGCTGCTAGGAAGCTCGCATGATACAAAACATCGATGGGATCTGGAAAGCTTATGATATACAAAGCACGGCAAGTTTCGTTTCTTGTCATATATGATTTGATAGTATACAGCGCAAAAATAAATAAAATTTATAATCTTCCAATCCCAGATCTGGTTCAAACATAGTCATTCATGATCCGATCAGTGACCGTGTGATCCGTACAATGTCCGCGATATAAACCACATATCAGGAGGGAGTTGCCTCTATCATACTGGCAGTGTACCTTAATTTAACATCATTTCATAACATCAAACTGCACGAGTCGACACTATAACCTAAAGCATTATTGCATATATAGTGGAATGTATTTCACGTCTCTGAGTTCACTGCATGTCTGAGTTCACTGCATGTTAGCAGGATGTGGCGCTATTATATAAGTATTTTATGTCAGAGGCGAATTTAATGAACTCAAAAAAGTGTACAAAATAATTTCATGAATACAAGTTGACGTTACATTTCAAAGTTACAAATGTTCGTTCTTGCATTTAAATAAGCACTGTTTAACTATGGCACTGTTTAACTATGGATGTTTCATGTCATGTCTAGTTTGCATGTGTATTCTTTTGAATTAATTTACACTGGTTTGCACTTGACATCGTCCTTATGACACCTTGATATCGTCCGTATGACACCTTGACATCGTCCTTATGACACCTTGACATCGTCCTTATGACAATGCAAGACACTTCATCTGCATTAAATCAAGGATAAGGTTCCCCAGTTTACCTTTAGTCAATGGTATACAAGTGCACTGCATGTTTTATTCATAGTTTAACTCCACCATTAATACTGGCAGTCGTTTCTTAAAAGTGGGTCAGTATGTTAACTATCAAATACCTTTCCAAAGCTGATGTCGGATCAGCTGAGGGATCAGCTGTTATTCTGTTATTCCTCAGCTGTTCACAATAATATCACGCGATGTACCTGCTAAACGGCGCTTCAGATTATAAGATACGTTTATGTCGTTATCTCATTGACGAACTTGTTAATTATATGTATATCAGGAATAACAGTTTAGGTAATTATAAACATGTAAGACAAGATAATATAGCTGTCTTACACCAAAGACACAGTATAAATGTAAAGCCAAGCTTCCAGCATGTCTAGTAAATCAAAAGAAACAATTTATAAATGGCCAGATAGATAGATTAGGCCAAATAAAATTATACCTGAGTTTACTGTAACCCGACCGACCCTCTGAAAACAACCCCCCCCCCCCCCCCCCCCCCCCGACTCCTTTTTTTTTTATTGAAAATAAAAAATAAAAAAATAAAAAATTGAAAAAAGAATTATGTTCACGCGATCACGGCCGACTTATGTGCTCATTGTCCTGCTGTTGGAACTGACTCTCTTCCGGACTTGCGAAAAATAAATTAAACTGTTTAACCGCTTTGCAAGTTATTGTTAAAAGAGCCAGTTGTTGCCAGGCCTTTTGGGAAACAATAAAACATACACAATTTCATATTGTTATCTATTGTAGTTTTTAAAATACCACAGTTAACATTTTCCAATTCATCAAAGCTCATCGCCACCTTAAATGTAACTTCGCCAAAAAATAAAATAAAAAAATAAAATAAAATAAAATGCCTACCTACCTACCCTTTTTTTTATCAACAATGTTACAGTAAACACAGGTATAATTTTATTTGGCCTTAATGTATTCCTTCCATAGCATTGGAATGAATAAATGAATGGTGTTAGCATTGGAAGGCATATATAATTATGTATGTATGTAAGGATGTATGTATATATATATATACTTTTATGTACATATATAACAACATTTGCAAGACATGTGTCCGTTTGCAATAGGTTATTTAATTTTTTAAAAAGTATGCATGCGTGCATATGTGTATCGGTTTGCTTCATGTGTGCGTACATGTGGGTGTTTGTCATTGTTTTACCTTTGGTAAATGCAATATCAAGAACCATAAGAGCAAACTGACTATTGTTTGGGGCGCTTGTTTCAAAGGTTTTTCTGCATTAGCTTGAGCAATTTAAATAATACGTACATCAATTATATAGAACCGGCATTTTTAGTGATAAATAAAGCTACCTTAGTTTTAAAAATCGGTTGAGAAATAAATATTTTACAACCGAAATGAGTAAAATTCCTTGGTGAGACAGCAGAAAATTAAGAAATTTCATATAACTTCAGTTAGCCTTCATATGTTACTATACAACTTCCAGGGTGTCTTAATTTACGAATATCAAACAATTTTAAACCACTTTTGGATAAATATTATAAAAAAGATATTTATTTAATAAATATTTATTTTTTTAATTTTTCATTCAGCAAAAATGCCCCATGAAAAACAGCTTTAGCGCATGAATTTTATTTCTCAACCGATTTTGAAAAGTAAGGTAATTTACCACTAAAAATGTCTGTTTCACTGATATACAACTTATTTATCTACTAGATGAATTTTGTCTGAAATGTCAACAAAAAAAACTTTGGCCTAAACAATAATTGCAACAGCGTTGCTGAAGCAAATCAACGATGTTTGAACTTAAACATGTTAAAAAACTTTTTTATTATTCAATCATTTGATTTTTTAAAAACAGCCTTGGTCAGTACATGTTTAAGTAAAAAAAACACACTCTAGAGCGGCTATTTCAAGGACAACCCGATCGTGAACTTTTAACATACAGTTCAGTATGCAACATATGGCTACAAAGACAATAAATTAAAATGATATAACTCACCGGTGAATATAAGTCCAGCTGCTGCCAGACAGAAAATCCTAAATCCTGTTTTGACGTCCATTTTTTCAAGATAATAAATTATATTGAAAATACGTTTAACGCATATTAAATATACAACTAATATTATATGAACCTCGAGTTTACATGAACCTCGAGTTTACTTGTACTGTTAAGATCTAGTAAACACGATCAGCTGTTTAAAGTCAGCGTTAGTGTTCCGCAGTATATATAGCCGTGGTTGGGTTGGTAAGGGGAATAACAGTTTCTAAAAATAAACCATAAATCTATTCGCAAATGAGGCGACACAATATCAGGGGTTTGTGATCTGATGATCGACTTTGGTAAATGATGCAATGGTTACGTACCCCAGTGACATGTTGATCTTACTATCAAAATAATTATCTAAACTATGCAAATCACTCGTGACGTATATCGTACGATTGTGTGCACCCATCGCAAACAATGAGAGTTTCAGTTTGTCGTCTGTCACACCCCCAATAGCTATGTTAAGTGTTACGCATAATCTCTAAGCTCATATGTATTAGGTATTTCGTGTTTCTATATTGAATATATCATACGACTTTGGACAATAGAAATTACTCTCAGGCATGCGATAACGGTAAATAGCCTTAAATATGTCGGTATGAAGGTCGCACCCAATCAGCAGCATGTAAACAAACGGATTTAAGTATGTAACCAATTAAGCCAGATTACTTGTAGGCAGGATTAATAAATCATGTTGACTAAATATGCGGTTATGAAGATAATACCGCCTGTATATAAAAATATTATTAACAATATTAATAACAAATAGAGAAATGTGTCCATGGGACACGGATTCCCCCACTGAAAACAATCAGTGTACACAGAGTACACATTATATATCAAATGGCGACAATCAGTGTACACATTATATATCAAATGGCGACAATCAGTGTACACATTATATATCAAATGGCGACAAATCAAAACAGAATTTAAACATGTACTGTATACATCAGGAATAGACTTTATACAACATATCTAATTAAGACTTTATACAACATATCTAATTAAGACTTTATACAACATATCTAATTAAGACTTTATACAACATATCTAATTAAGACTTTATACAACATATCTAATTAAGATTTTATACAACAATTAAGACTTTATACAACATATCTAATTAAGACTTTATACAACATATCTAATTAAGACTTTGTACAACATATCTAATTAAGACTTTATACAACATATCTAATTAAGACTTTATACAACAATTAAGACTTTATACAACATATCTAATTAAGACTTTATACAACATATCTAATTAAGACTTTGTACAACATATCTAATTAAGACTTTATACAACATATCTAATTAAGACTTTATACAACATATCTAATTAAGACTTTATACAACAATTAAGACTTTATACAACATATCTAATTAAGACTTTATACAACATATCTAATTAAGACTTTGTACAACATATCTAATTAAGACTTTATACAACATATCTAATTAAGACTTTATACAACATATCACTTTATACAACATATCTAATTAAGACTTTATACAACATATCTAATTAAGACTTTATACAACATATCTAATTAAGACTTTATACAACAATTAAGACTTTATACAACATATCTAATTAAGACTTTATACAACATATCTAATTAAGACTTTGTACAACATATCTAATTAAGACTTTATACAACATATCTAATTAAGACTTTATACAACATATCTAATTAAGACTTTATACAAGACTTTATACAACATATCTAATTAAGAATGCGGTTTTAATATGGAATCCTAACCAATATATGAGTATACTAAATAAGTAGTATCGATGTTACAGGATTTATAATAATAATAATAATAATAAAAATAATATAATAATAATAATAATAATAATAATAATAATAATATAATAATAATAATAATAATAATAATGATGATAATTGTTTTGAAAACGTTGTTTCAGATTGAAATGGCATGCTTAAAACGCTATAAATAAACAAGAGGGCCAAGATGGCCCTAAATCGATCCCCTGAGTACTGGCACATTATCGAACTTCTTCGAAATCTTATGGTCATATACAATCTGTGCAAATTTGGTTAAGATTGTTCAAGAAATGTGACACCAGTGCTACATGTAATATATGGGAGATGTGTGCCTTGTGGTGTCAGAGAAGAAGATTTTTTAAGTTTTTCCCTATACAAGTCTATGTAAAACATGTGACACCTGGGGCGGGGCAACATGTGACCCTAGGGTCACCATTTGAACAAACTTGGTAAAGGACCATAAGAGTATAGTAAGTGCAAAATATTAAACCTCTGGCTCTTGTAATTCCAGAGAAGAAGACTTTAATGTTTTTCCCTATACAAGCCTATGTAAAACTGTGAGCCCCGGGGCGGGGCCAAATGTGACCACAGGGTCACCATTTCAACAAACTTGGTAAAGGTCCATAATCTTATAGTAAATTCAAAATATTAAACCTGTGGCTCATGTAGTTTTTTTTATATTTTCAGTCAAATTTGACACCAGGGTCACCAATTGAACGAACTTGGTAGAGGACCATAAGCTTATAGTAATTGCAAAATATTAAAACTCTAGCTCTTGTAGTTTCAGAGAAGAAGATTATTTTTCCTATACAAGTCTATGTAAAACTGTGAACCCTGGGTCGGTGCCAAATTTGACACCAGGGTTACCATTTGAACAAACTTGGTAGAGGACCATAAGCTTATAGCAAATGCAAAATATTAAACATCTTGCTCTTGCAGTTTCAGAGAAGAAGATGTTTAAGTGTTTCCCTATACAAGTCTTATATAAAACATATGACCCCTGGGGCGGGGCCAAATGAACAAACTTGGTAAAGGACCATAATCTTATAGTGAATGCAAAATATTAAACCTCGGACTCTTGTAGTTTCAGAGAAGAAGGTTTTAAAAATAAATACATAAGTCTATGTAAAACTGTGACCCCCGGGGCGGGGCCATATTAGATCCCAAGGTCACCATTTGAACAAACTTAGTAGAGGACAATAAGCTGATGCTACATGTAATACATGAAAGCTCTGTGCCTTGTGGTTTCAGCGAAGAAGATGTTTTAAAGTTGTTTCATATATAAGTCTATGAAAAACATACAATATCTCAATATACAAACTTTGGATCCCTAGGGCACGGTCATTTTTGATATCGGGGACTTCATTTGAACAAACTTGATAGTCTAGGTATTGGCGATCATTTTAAAAGAAAAACTGTCGAAATCTGTCTAGCGGTTCTTGAGAATAAGATTTGTTAAGGTTTCGACCATATATGGTAATGGCGGTCATCTTGGATGTCACGCTGACCTGATTTTAACAAAGCTAAAAAGCATTCATCTAAGGATCATACATGTGCAGTTTGGTCAAAATTGGCCAAGCGGTTTCTGAGGAGAAGTTACTTGAAGCAAAAGTTAACGACGGACGACGGACGAAGAGTTTTCCCAATAGAAGGCTCAGGTGTAAAAACATAACAGGTATTTGGGTTAATCAAAACTTCAAGTATTTAACTTATTTTTTGGCGCGCTTCGACCATGCGTAGCACCGGTAAAAAGGTGATATCATTATAAAACATCGTATGATCAGATCACGAAAATCGGACGATCGTATTCGCAAGATTCGGTAAAAGCGAACCCTTTTTTAAGCTGTTAGGGTATGAGAAAAACAAGTCGTGATATTTACATTTTATATATGGTACGATGGTAATTTACCATGATGCAATATTTTGTTTTTAGTGTTTACACGCGCGTTTCCCATGAAGTTGTAAGTGTTTCTAACATACGAATGGTTGCTTATGCCGATCAACACATTGTTTGTGTTATGTCAAGCCTCTGCCAGGAGCGGGGAATGATACAGGAATCCGGGACCTGCTGCCGAATCTATTTCCATTGTTCTTAAAGGGACACATGGCAATCTTGAGTTTTATATCAGGCATTACAGTTAGTACAGCGATTTATTAATCCTGTATCATTTTGGCTTTAAAACTGTCTGCATATAATTAAATAAAAAATTGAGAATTCTGTGTCCTTTATTATTCTACACATGTTTTAAATATATTATTGGTGCAATATTATTAAAAGTCAATAATATGCAAAAAAAAATTGCTTTGAAGTATTCTAACAATTAATATTAATGATTGAACAAATTCAAAATAAGAGAAAAACTAACGGGACGCCGTGAGTTTTTAAAAAATCAAGATTGCCATTTGTCCCTTTAAACTTCGATTCACCGTCCAGTTTACGTATCCAGTGAGGCTCGAAATGCAGTCGAACATCCACGGCAAGGCAGGGTCACCGAGGCCTCACAGAAAGCGAACAATAATAATTTAATGTTTGCTCTACTTTTTAAACCAATCAGATGGCTCAGAATTCCAAATAATTGCACCATTTATTCATGACGATTTTACTACCAGCGCTCTTCATGGTTTAGAGTGTGACCTATATAGAGATTATCGTAAACACTAAGCCGGATAGTCTATGAAGAGTCTTTTATAACTCATGTACTGTTCCTTTTATATATAAGACTCATGTACTGCTCTTTTTATAAGATTCATGTACTGCTTCTTTTATATATAAGACTCATGTACTGCTCTTTTTATAAGACTCATGTACTGTTCGTTTTATATATAATACTCATGTACTGCTCCATTTAAATATCAGACTCATGTACTGTTCCTTTTATATATAAGACTCATGTACTGCTCCTTTGATATATAAGACTCATGTACTGCTCGTTTTGTATATAAGACTCAAGTACTGCTCCTTTTATATATAAGACTCATGTACTGCTCCTTTTATATATAAGACTCATGTACTGCTCCTTTTATATATAAGACTCATGTACAGCTCCTTTTATATATAAGACTAATGTACAGCTCCTTTTATATACAAGAGCCATGTACTGCTCTTTTTATAGATAAGACTCAAGTACTGCTCCTTTTATATATAAGACTCATGTACTGCTCCTTTTATATATAAGACTCATGTACTGCTCCTTTATATATAAGACTCATGTACTACTCCTTTATATATAAGACTCATATACTGCTCCTTTTATATATAAGAGCCATGTACTGTTCTTTTTATATATAAGACTCAAGTACTGCTCCTTTTATATATAAGACTCATGTACTGCTCCTTTCATATATAAGACTCATGTACTGCTCCTTTATATATAAGACTCATGTACTACTCCTTTATATATAAGACTCATGTACTGCTCCTTTCATATATAAGACTCATGTACTGCTCCTTTTATATATAAGACTCATGTACTGCTCCTTTATATATAAGACTCATGTACTACTCCTTTTATTTATAAGAGCCATGTACTGTTCTTTTTATATATAAGACTCATGTACTGCTCCTTTTATATATAAGAGCCATGTACTGCTTCTTTATATATAAGACTCATGTACTGCTCCTTTTATATATAAGACCCATGTACTGCTCCTTTTATATATAAGACTCATGTACTGCTCCTTTTATATATAAGACTCATGTACTGCTCCTTTTATATATAAGACTCATGTACTGCTTATTTTATATATAAGACGCATGTGCTGCTCCTTTATATATAAGACTCATGTACTGCTCCTTTATATATAAGACTAATGTACTGCTCTTTTTATATATAAGACTCATATACTGCTCCTTTTATATATAAGACTCATGTACTGCTTCTTTATATATAAGACTCATGTACTGCTCCTTTTATATATAAGACCCATGTACTGTTCCTTTTATATATAAGACTCATGTACTGCTCCTTTCATATATAAGACTCATGTACTGCTCCTTTTATATATAAGACTCATGTACTGCTCCTTTATATATAAGACTCATGTACTGCTCCTTTCATATATAAGACTCATGTACTGCTCCTTTTATATATAAGACTCATGTACTGCTCCTTTATATATAAGACTCATGTACTACTCCTTTTATTTATAAGAGCCATGTACTGTTCTTTTTATATATAAGACTCATATACTGCTCCTTTTATATATAAGACTCATGTACTGCTTCTTTATATATAAGACTCATGTACTGCTCCTTTTATATATAAGACCCATGTACTGTTCCTTTTATATATAAGACTCATGTGCTGCTCCTTTTATATATAAGACTCATGTACTGCTCCTTTTATATATAAGACTCATGTACTACTCCTTTTATATATAAGACTCATGTACTGCTCCTTTTGTATATAAGACGCATGTACTGCTCCTTTATATATAAGACTCATGTACTGCTCCTTTTATATATAAGACTCATGTACTGCTCCTTTTGTATATAAGACTCAAGTACTGCTCCTTTTATATATAAGACTCATGTACTGCTCCTTTTATATATAAGCGCCATGTACTGCTCCTTTATATATCAGACTCATGTACTGCTCTTTTTATATATATAAGATTCATGTACTGTTCCTTTTATATATAAGACTCATGTACTGTTCCTTTTATATATAAGACTCATGTGCTGCTCCTTTTATATATAAGAGCCATGTACTGCTTTTGTATATAAGACTCAAGTACTGCTCCATTTATATATAAGACTCATGTACTGCTCCTTTTATATATAAGACTCATGTACTGCTCCTTTCATATATAAGACTAATGTACTGCTCCTTTCATATATAAGACTAATGTACTGCTCCTTTTGTATATAAGACTCATGTACTGCTCCTTTTGTATATAAGACTCAAGTACTGCTCCATTTATATATAAGACTCATGTACTGCTCCTTTTGTATATAAGACTCAAGTACTGCTCCATTTATATATAAGACTCATGTACTGCTCCTTTTATATATAAGACTCATGTACTGCTCCTTTCATATATAAGACTAATGTACTGCTCCTTTATATATAAGACTCATGTACTGCTCCTTTTATATATAAGACTCATGTACTGCTCCTTTTATATATAAGAGCCATGCACTGCTCCTTTATATATAAGACTCATGTACTACTCTTTTTATATATAAGACTCATGTACTGTTCCTTTTATATATAAGACTCATGTGCTGTTCCTTTTATATATAAGACTCATGTGCTGCTCCTTTTATATATAAGAGCCATGTACTGCTCCTTTATATATAATACTCATGTGCTGCTCCTTTTATATATAAGACTCATGTGCTGCTCCTTTTATATATAAGAGCCATGCACTGCTCCTTTATATATAAGACTCATGTACTGCTCCTTTTATATATAAGACTCATGTACTACTCCTTTTATATATAAGACTCATGTACTGCTCCTTTTGTATATAAGACTCAAGTACTGCTCCATTTATATATAAGACTCATGTACTGCTCCTTTTATATATAAGACTCATGTACTGCTCCTTTCATATATAAGACTAATGTACTGCTCCTTTTATATATAAGACTCATGTACTGCTCCTTTCATATATAAGACTAATGTACTGCTCCTTTTATATATAAGACTCATGTACTGCTCCTTTTGTATATAAGACTCAAGTACTGCTCCATTTATATATAAGACCCATGTACTACTCCTTTTATATATAAGACTCATGTACTGCTCCTTTTATATATAAGAGCCAGGTGCTGCTCCTTTATATATAAGATTCATGTACTACTCCTTTTTTATATAAGACTCATGTACTCATCATTTTATATATAAGACTCATGTGCTGCTCCTTTTATATATAAGACTCATGTACTGCTCCTTTTATATATAAGACTCATGTGCTGTTCCTTTTATATATAAGACTCATGTGCTGCTCCTTTTATATATAAGAGCCATGTACTGCTCCTTTATATATAAGACTCATGTACTACTCCTTTTATATATAAGACTCATGTGCTGTTCCTTTTATATATAAGACTCATGTGCTGCTCCTTTTATATATAAGAGCCATGTACTGCTCCTTTATATATAAGATTCATGTACTACTCCTTTTTTATATAAGACTCATGTACTCATCATTTTATATATAAGACTCATGTGCTGCTCCTTTTATATATAAGACTCATGTACTGCTCCTTTTATATATAAGACTCATGCACTGGTCCTTGTATATATAAAACTCATATACTACTCCTTTTATATATCAGACTCATGTACTGCTCCTTTTATATATAAGACTCATGTACTGTTCCTTTTATATATAAGATTCATGTACAGCTCCTTTTATATATAAGACTCATGTACTGCTCCTTTTATATATAAGACTCATGTGCTGCTCCTTTTATAAATAAGACTCATGTACTGCTCCTTTTATATATAAGAGCCATGTACTGCTCCTTTATATATAAGACTCATGTACTGTTCCTTTTATATATAAGACTCATGTACTGTTCCTTTTATATATAAGACTCATTACTGTTCCTTTTATATATAAGACTCATTACTGCTCCTTTTATATATAAGACTCATGTGCTGCTCCTTTTATATATAAGACTCATGTACTGCTCCTTTTATATATAAGAGCCATGTACTGCTCCTTTATATATAAGACTCATGTACTGTTCCTTTTATATATAAGACTCATGTACTGCTCCTTTTATATATAAGACTCATGTGATGCATCTTTTATATATAAGACTCATGTGCTGCTCCTTTTATATATAAGACTCATGTACTGCTCCTTTTATATATAAGACTTATGTGCTGCTCCTTTTATATATAAGACTCCTGTACTGATCATTTTATATATAAGACTCATGTACTGATCATTTTATATATAAGACTCATATACTGCTCCTTTTATATATAAGACTTATGTGCTGCTCCTTTTATATATAAGACTCCTGTACTGATCATTTTATATATAAGACTCATGTACTGCTCCTTGTATATATAAGACTTATGTGCTGCTCCTTTTATATATAAGACTCCTGTACTGATCATTTTATATATAAGACTCATGTACTGCTCCTTTTATATATAAGACTTATGTGCTGCTCCTTTTATATATAAGACTCCTGTACTGATCATTTTATATATAAGACTCATGTACTGCTCCTTTTATATATAAGACTTATGTGCTGCTCCTTTTATATATAAGACTCCTGTACTGATCATTTTATATATAAGACTCCTGTACTGTTCATTTTATATATAAGACTCATGTGCTGCTCCTTTTATATATAAGACTCATATACTGCTCCTGTTTTATATAAGACTCATGTACAGTTCCTTTCATATATAAGACTCATGTACTACTCCTTTTATATATAAGACTCATGTACTGTTCCTTTTATATATCAGACTCATGTACTGCTCCTTTTATATATAAGACTCATGTACTGTTCCTTTTATATATAAGACTCATGTACAGCTCCTTTTATATATAAGACTCATGTACTGCTCCTTTTATATATAAGACTCATTACTGCTTCTTTTATATATAAGACTCATTACTGCTCCTTTTATATATAAGACTCATTACTGTTCCTTTTATATATAAGACTCATGTACTGTTCCTTTTATATATAAGACTGATTACTGTTCCTTTTATATATAAGACTCATTACTGCTTCTTTTATATATAAGACTCATGTGCTGCTCCTTTTATATATAAGACGCATGTACTGCTCCTTTTATATATAAGAGCCATGTACTGCTCCTTTATATATAAGACTCATGTACTGTTCCTTTTATATATAAGACTCATGTACTGCTCCTTTTATATATAAGACTCATGTACTGCTCCTTTTATATATAAGACTCATGTGCTGCTCCTTTTATATATAAGACGCATGTACTGCTCCTTTTATATATAAGAGCCATGTACTGCTCCTTTATATATAAGACTCATGTACTGTTCCTTTTATATATAAGACTCATGTACTGCTCCTTTTATATATAAGACTCATGTACTGCTCCTTTTATATATAAGAGCCATGTACTGCTCCTTTATATATAAGACTCATGTACTGTTCCTTTTATATATAAGACTCATGTACTGTTCCTTTTATATATAAGACTCATTACTGTTCCTTTTATATATAAGACTCATTACTGCTCCTTTTATATATAAGACTCATGTGCTGCTCCTTTTATATATAAGACTCATGTACTGCTCCTTTTATATATAAGAGCCATGTACTGCTCCTTTATATATAAGACTCATGTACTGCTCCTTTTATATATAAGACTCATGTACTGCTCCTTTTATATATAAGACTCATGTGATGCATCTTTTATATATAAGACTCATGTGCTGCTCCTTTTATATATAAGACTCATGTACTGCTCCTTTTATATATAAGACTTATGTGCTGCTCCTTTTATATATAAGACTCCTGTACTGATCATTTTATATATAAGACTCCTGTACTGATCATGTTATATATAAGACTCATGTACTGCTCCTTTTATATATAGGACTTATGTGCTGCTCCTTTGATATATAAGACTCCTGTACTTCTCCTTTTATATATAAGACTCATGTACTGCTCCTTTTATATATAAGACTTATGTGCTGCTCCTTTTATATATAAGACTCCTGTACTGATCATTTTATATATAAGACTCATGTACATCTCCTTTTATATATAAGACTCATGTGCTGCTCCTTTTATATATAAGACTCCTGTACTGATCATTTTATATATAAGACTCATGTACTGCTCCTTTTATTTATAAGACTTATGTGCTCTCCTTTTATATATAAGACTACTGTACTGATTATTTTATATATAAGACTCATGTACTGCTCCTTTTATATATAAGACTTATGTGCTGCTCCTTTTATATATAAGACTCCTGTACTGATCATTTTATATATAAGACTCCTGTATTGTTCATTTTATATATAAGACTCATGTGCTGCTCCTTTTATATATAAGACTCATATACTGCTCCTGTTTTATATAAGACTCATGTACTGCTCCTTTTATATATAAGACTCATGTGCTGCTCCTTTTATATATTAGACTCCTGTACTGATCATTTATATATAAGACTCATGTACAGTTCCTTTTATATATAAGACTCATGTACTGTTCCTTTTATATGTAAGACCCATGTACTGCTCCTTTATATATAAGACTCATGTACTGTTCCTTTATATATAAGACTCATGTGCTGCTCCTTTTATATATAAGACTCATGTGCTGCTCCTTTTATATATAAGACTCATGTGCTGCTCCTTCTATATATAAGACTCATGTGCTGCTCCTTTTATATATAAGACTCATGTACTGCTCCTTTTATATATCAGACTCATGTGCTGCTCCTTTTATATATAAGACTCATGTGCTGCTCCTTTTATATATAAGACTCATGTGCTGCTCCTTTTATATATAAGACTCATGTGCTGCTCCTTTTATATATAAGAGCCATGTACTGCTCCTTTATATGTAAGACTCATGTACTGCTCCTTTTATATATAAGACTCATGTGCTGCTCCTTTTATATATAAGACTCATGTACTGCTCCTTTTATATATAAGACTCATGTACTGCTCCTTTTGTATATAAGACTCAAGTACTGCTCCTTTTATATATAAGACTCATGTACTGCTCCTTTTATATATAAGACTCATGTACTGCTCCTTTTATATATAAGACTCATGTACTGCTTCTTTTATATATAAGACTCATGTACTGGTCCTTTTATATATAAGAGCCATGTGCTGCACCTTTATATATAAGACTCATGTACTGCTCCTTTTATATATAAGACTCATGTGCTGCTCCTTTTATATATAAGACTCATGTGCTGCTCCTTTTATATATAAGACTCATGTGCTGCTCCTTTTATATATAAGACTCATGTGCTGCTCCTTTTATATATAAGACTCATGTGCTGCTCCTTTTATATATAAGAGCCATGTACTGCTCCTTAATATATAAGACGCATGTACTGCTCCTTTTATATATAAGACTCATGTGCTGCTCCTTTTATATATAAGACTCATGTACTGCTCCTTTTGTATATAAGACTCAAGTACTGCTCCTTTTATATATCAGACTCATGTACTGCTCCTTTTATATATAAGACTCATGTACTGCTCCTTTTATATATAAGACTCATGTACTGTTCCTTTTATATATAAGAGCCATGTACTGCTCCTTTATATATAAGAGCCATGTACTGCTCCTTTATATATAAGAGCCATGTACTGCTCCTTTATATATAAGACTCATGTACTGCTCCTTTTATATATAAGACTCATGTACTACTCCTTTATATATAAGACTCATGTACTGCTCCTTTTGTATATAAGACTCAAGTACTGCTCCTTTTATATATAAGACTCATGTACTGCTCCTTTTATATATAAGACTCATGTACTGCTTCTTTTATATATAAGACCCATGTACTGCTCCTTTTATATATATAAGATTCTTGTACTGTTCCTTTTATATATAAGACTCATGTACTGTTCCTTTTATATATAAGACTCATGTGCTGCTCCTTTTATATATAAGAGCCATGCACTGCTCCTTTATATATAAGACTCATGTACTACTCCTTTTTATATATAAGACTCATGTACTGTTCCTTTTTTATATAAGACTCATGTACTGATCATTTTATATGTAAGACTCATGTGCTGCTCCTTTTATATATAAGACTCATGTACTGTTCCTTTTATATATAAGACTCATGTGCTGCTCCTTTTATTTATAAGACTCATGTACTGCTCCTTTTATATATAAGACTCATGCACTGGTCCTTGTATATATAAAAACTCATGTACTGCTCCTTTTATATATAAGACTCATGTACTGTTCCTTTTATATATAAGACTCCTGAATTGATCATTTTATATATAAGACTCATGTACAGTTCCTTTTATATATAAGACGCATGTACTACTCCTTTTATATATAAGACTCATGTACTGTTCCTTTTATATATCAGACTAATGTACTGCTCCTTTTATATATAAGACTCCTGTACTGTTCCTTTTATATAATACTCATGTACAGCTCCTTTTATATATAAGACTGATGTACTGCTCCTTTTATATATAAGACTCATTACTGCTTCTTTTATATATAAGACTCATGTACTGCTTCTTTTATATATAAGACTCATGCACTGGTCCTTTTATATATAAGAGCCATGTGCTGCACCTTTATATATAAGACTCATGTACTGCTCCTTTTATATATAAGACTCATGTGCTGCTCCTTTTATATATAAGACTCATGTGCTGCTCCTTTTATATATAAGACTCATGTGCTGCTCCTTTTATATATAAGACTCATGTGCTGCTCCTTTTATATATAAGAGCCATGTACTGCTCCTTAATATATAAGACGCATGTACTGCTCCTTTTATATATAAGACTCATGTGCTGCTCCTTTTATATATAAGACTCATGTACTGCTCCTTTTGTATATAAGACTCAAGTACTGCTCCTTTTATATATCAGACTCATGTACTGCTCCTTTTATATATAAGACTCATGTACTGCTCCTTTTATATAAGACTCATGTACTGTTCCTTTTATATATAAGAGCCATGTACTGCTCCTTTATATATAAGAGCCATGTACTGCTCCTTTATATATAAGAGCCATGTACTGCTCCTTTATATATAAGACTCATGTACTGCTCCTTTTATATATAAGACTCATGTACTACTCCTTTATATATAAGACTCATGTACTGCTCCTTTTGTATATAAGACTCAAGTACTGCTCCTTTTATATATAAGACTCATGTACTGCTCCTTTTATATATAAGACGCATGTACTGCTCCTTTTATATATAAGACTCATGTACTGCTCCTTTTATATATATAATATTCATGTACTGTTCCTTTTATATATAAGACTCATGTACTGTTCCTTTTATATATAAGACTCATGTGCTGCTCCTTTTATATATAAGAGCCATGCACTGCTCCTTTATATATAAGACTCATGTACTACTCCTTTTTATATATAAGACTCATGTACTGTTCCTTTTTTATATAAGACTCATGTACTGATCATTTTATATATAAGACTCATGTGCTGCTCCTTTTATATATAAGACTCATGTACTGTTCCTTTTATATATAAGACTCATGTGCTGCTCCTTTTATTTATAAGACTCATGTACTGCTCCTTTTATATATATAATATTCATGTACTGTTCCTTTTATATATAAGACTCATGTACTGTTCCTTTTATATATAAGACTCATGTGCTGCTCCTTTTATATATAAGAGCCATGCACTGCTCCTTTATATATAAGACTCATGTACTACTCCTTTTTATATATAAGACTCATGTACTGTTCCTTTTTTATATAAGACTCATGTACTGATCATTTTATATATAAGACTCATGTGCTGCTCCTTTTATATATAAGACTCATGTACTGTTCCTTTTATATATAAGACTCATGTGCTGCTCCTTTTATTTATAAGACTCATGTACTGCTCCTTTTATATATAAGACTCATGTACTGTTCCTTTTATATATAAGACTCCTGTATTGATCATTTTATATATAAGACTCATGTACAGTTCCTTTTATATATAAGACTCATGTACTACTCCTTTTATATATAAGACTCATGTACTGTTCCTTTTATATATCAGACTAATGTACTGCTCCTTTTATATATAAGACTCCTGTACTGTTCCTTTTATATAATACTCATGTACAGCTCCTTTTATATATAAGACTGATGTACTGCTCCTTTTATATATAAGACTCATTACTGCTTCTTTTATATATAAGACTCATTACTGCTCCTTTTATATATAAGACTCATGTACTACTCCTTTTATATATAAGACTCATGTACTGTTCCTTTTATATATCAGACTAATGTACTGCTCCTTTTATATATAAGACTCCTGTACTGTTCCTTTTATATAATACTCATGTACAGCTCCTTTTATATATAAGACTGATGTACTGCTCCTTTTATATATAAGACTCATTACTGCTCCTTTTATATATAAGACTCATTACTGCTCCTTTTATATATAAGACTCATGTCCTGCTCCTTTTATATATAAGACTCATGTACTGCTCCTTTTATATATAAGAGCCATGTACTGCTCCTTTATATATAAGACTCATCTACTGCTCCTTTTATATATAAGACTCATGTACTGCTCCTTTTATATATAAGACTCATGTGCTGCTCCTTTTAATATAAGACTCATGTGCTGCTCCTTTTATATATAAGACTCATGTACTGCTCCTTTTATATATAAGACTCATGTGCTGCTCCTTTTATATATAAGACTCATGTACTGCTCCTTTTATATATAAGACTCATATACTGCTCCTTTTTTATATAAGACTCATGTACTGTTGCTTTTTTTATATAAGACTCATGTACAGCTCCTTTTATATATAAGACTCATGTACTGCTCCTTTTATATATAAGACTCATGTACTGATCATTTTATATATAAAGACTCATGTACTGCTCCTTTTATATTTAAGACTTTGTACTGCTCCTTTTATATATAAGACGCATGTGCTGCTCCTTTTATATATAAGAGCCATGTACTGCTCCTTTATATATAAGACTCATGTACTGCTCCTTTTTTATATAAGACTCATGTACTGTTCCTTTTTTATATAAGACTCATGTACAGCTCCTTTTATATATAAGACTCATGTAATGCTCCTTTTATATAT